>OU015501.1:125690131-125805131 GCA_907164885.2 Dolomedes plantarius
AACCATACCTTTGCCCTTGCAGTTATTCCGGTTTTACTCGGTACTCACATTTGGTTTCAAATGGTGGCATAGCTTTTCTCGACTCTGTTCGGGTTCTAACTAAACCGTCACGCTTATTTTCTCCACACACAGCCGCAGAAATCTCTGTTACTAGTTTCACGCTATGTTCAACACTGGGTGTGGCAAGGAAATTTTAGGCTTCCCAGGTGTTGAGCTACAGACTCTCCACTGGAAATCAAATTTCTCAAATCATCTTCTGTCAATTGGGGGTTCCGTCAAATTACATTTCTGCCAATCAATGAGGTCTACATATGAAACTGCCCCGAAGTTGAGTGACGGAATGTTGTAGTGTCTGATTCTTTCCTTTTTTTCCTTTCTTGCTCGTAAAATCCTACGTAGTCCAAGTTCTGCAATGGACTGTCTATCGTCTGTGTTCATTGACAAGATTATTGGTTCCGGGTGGCTGAAATAGCCATTTCTCTTGATAATGGGATCGACCACAGTCTTTGAATCGTTTTTAAGATAGCGTGAGACGTTTATTGTCTGCCGCAAATTTCGTGGACCATACGTGCAATATGGATTTAATTTGACTGTAAACCACATAGGTGGGCACACTTTCATGATGATCTCTGTCAAACTTTGAAGTTGGTTTGAAGGCTCTGACGAGCTAATGTATAAACACTTTATTCGATTTGCAGTTGTTAGCCAACGTGCATGAGTCATTTTCCCAGGGTGCTTTTGTGACAAACTTGATGAGCAGTTTCTATTTGTGACAGCTTGACAAATATCCCAAAGCTATCGCTTGTGTGTGCTAAGATCATTTATGTCGATTTTCGGAAATTCGTTCTTAAAGTCTACAAATTTCACTACTGGGAGGTTTTTACATTTTGCCAATGCTTTCCCAGTAGGACCAGAAAATGCATTAGGGTCACTCGTTCCACCATCCAAATGCTGCACTAAATGTCGGAGTGGCAACTTATTTGCGTGTAACTGACAGATAAACCAGTGCAAGGGTTTCCCAATGGCTTCCCCAGAAAGGCGAATCACGCCGATTTTATAGCCAGTATTAACGATTGTTCCATCGCACCCTATTGCTACTAGTTGATGAATGTCAACATTCTTATTCTTCATGAATTGCAGTATCATGTGAGAAATACTCAAAGTTGATGATGAAGTTAGTGCTATGTTTCCAATGTACTTGCTTCCAGGTTCCTTAATCATTGTAACGTGTTCTTCCAGGACTATTTTTTTGGTACATCTTTCCCCGTACGCTCTCTTGCATTAGAGTTTTGTCCTTCTTTCCGTCAAAATAAAGTCCCTTCAGTGGTTCCAGCTGTCTTTCATTTCTTGCTGATATTCTTTCCGAATTTTTTTCCTCTCTCTTCTTATTTTATGTCTATGAATTACATTTAAAGTGTCTTTTTTGGTAATCATCCCCAAATCTTCCAAAACAGCGCTTGCAATGATGGCTCCAGCCCGATCTGAAACTCCGGTTCTGTCACAAGCTGTAGCTACTGCTGGGTATCGGCTTGATCTTAACGTCTTTTTCCCTTCAGATTGAGTCATCCTGGATGTGGATGGGGAAGGCTTCAAGTGATCTGTGTCACTATCGAAGTTATGTGGATCCACGTTAGAATCTGGATCAGGAAATGTGAGACTAGAGGGCGTAAGAGATGGCGAAACGTTTATTTTAAGACTTACTGCTTCTGTCTCTTTCTGCTTCTATCCGCTCGTTTCCTCAGCTTTCAATTTCTTTTAAGTCAACTGCGCCTATGGACATTTGCCTAAGTGCCCGTTGGTCTATAAGAAAAGTTCTTTCCATTTTAGGGATCTTTTTATGCTTTGGGAAAGAATATTTGTTAAAAGAAACAAACTTACATGAAAAAATGTCGAATAATTTCCGTGAGTATTTCACGAAGGTTTTAAGCTTCGTTTCTAAAGTTGTTGTTGACAATGTTTACATGCCAAAATATTTCTTTACCTTTCTGCACGCAGTGTGTCAGCTGCTGCCTTTCTGTATTAAGTTTCGACTTACCTCTGTATTTTATTTAAGAACAAAATAACGAGTTGCATACAAAACAATGGAAATACACATTTTTAACTGTGTGGTAAAAATTTGATAAAAATCACTGCCGAAATGGAGACGGAAGACATTTTTTGTTTTTCCCAAAACTTGGCATACGTGACCTACCCACCAGTACACAACTTTTCCGCACTAGGGCAAAAACGAAATCGAAAACTTTTTTTTTACGCTCCGCCCTAATATATATATATATATATATATATATATATATATATATATATATATATATATATATATATATATGTATACGTATATATATATATATATATATATATATATATATATATATATATATATATATATATATATATATATATATATATATATATATATATATATATATATATATATATATACAGTTGGTTCTCTGTTTAACGACGCTCTACTTAACGACGATCTCTATTTAAGGACGATATTTCCCAATCCCGGTCCCTCCGACGTAAAAAAATTCTATTTTAAGACGATTTTGTTTCTATTTAACGACGATTTCTTCTTACATGATAAACTTTTTCTTCAACATTTTATCTACAGGAGGGTTACTTTCTGTGGGGGAGTTTGGTTTCAATAACAGATCCGGAGTTTCCTTTATGTTTGTTGCAATCATAGACTTGTTGCAGTGGAAGAAACCGGGGGAGGGGAGGGATTACTGTTTCTCGGAAGATCGAACATTCTTCTCTTCCCTGGTGGATCGAATTTCTTAGTGCGGGTGTGGAATCACTCTATTGTACGTACCATATTGTCATTTGATTTACGAACTGTCCAAAACTACCCCTCTCTTACTCCTTCTGGGAAGCACGTATTCATGTTTAGAGAATTCATGGTTGTGTGTAGGAGCTCATTCCAGTACGAATACGATTGAGCAGAGCAAAATGGCATCAAAGCGAAAGCATCTTACGCTACGCGAAAAAATGAAAATTATTGAAAACTGGGAAGAAAGTGTTGGAATAACAAAAGTCGAGAAAATTCTTGAAGCAGCACAAAAATTTGGTTTGGGATCCAAATCCAAACAGCAGAAAATTCAATGTGGCCGATCAGAAGAGTTTGAGAAGGCAGTCCTGCAATGGTTTCATCAAGCAAGAGCATCTAACATTCTAATTTCCGGAGTGATATTTAAAGAAAATGCTATTATTCTGGCAGAAAAGTTTGGAATGCAAAATTTTCAGGCTTCGGCTGGTTGGCTAACAAAGTTCAAAGAAAGATACGGGCTTGTATTTAAAAGCATATCTGGCGAAAGTGGCTCCGTAGAGGAAAAAATAGTGGATGAATGGAAAATAGAGCTGAAGTGGATATTAGATGGATATGATGAGAAGAACATATTCAATGCAGATGAGACGGGCCTATTCTACAATATGGTGCCTAATAAAACCTTAACGTATACGGGCGAAAAGTGTTTTGGTGGAAAACACAGTAAGGAAAGATTGACTGTTTTACTGTGCACTAATTCGGATGGATCTGAGAAATTTTCACCACTAGTTATAAGCAAATCAAAGCAACCAAGGTGTTTTAAGAATATCACCAGGAAAACTTGTGAGTACCACAATAGCAATAAAGCGTGGATGACATCACAAATTTTTATTGACTGGATTAAAAAATTTGATGCAAAAATGCATCGAGAAAAGAGAAAAGTTTTACTTTTAATCGACCGATGCACTGCACATACTCCAAATATACCTGGACTTACAAATTTGACTATCCATTTCTTACCAGCTAATTGCACTAGCAAGTTGTAGCCATTATACCTGGGTATCATTCGCAGTGTGAAAGCATACTACAGAAAGTCTTTAACTAGGAAATTAATAAACAATTCGGCTGACAGTATAAAAATTAAAAAATTTACAATCTTGGAAGCAATGCACATGATAACATCAGCATGGAAAGAAGTTTCTTCATCCACAATAAAAAACTGCTTTCGCGTTGCTGGAATTCACAAAGAACTTGTAGTGGGACTGCAAAGTACGGATGAAGAAATCAACGAAGATGACATTACCCCTGAAGAATAGAGAAGTCTTGTTGAATATGAGGATATTTCAATTCAAGATTTCTACAATTGTGATAAATATGTTTTAACAACAGATTTCAGAAATGTAGAACAAATTTATGAAGATATTGTAAACGAAAACACAGTGTCAGACGAAGAAGGTGAAGTTGAAGACACGGAAAACGAGACACTGCAACCGTCTTACACAGATGCAATTTCTGCTCTAGATGTTCTCCGACGCTATATTACATCGAAAATGGAAGTTGACTCATTTAACATTTTAGAAAATCTGGAGAAGAGAATAACGAAAACAAGGCGAATAAAGCAATCAACACTTTTTGAATTTTTTAAAACGTAATTTATTGTATTGTTTGTACTCTTTTTTTTCAATGTAATTTAAAATAACTTTTTGTGAATAAAATAATGATGATAATAAAAATAACATTTTTAAACACGCCAAATATTAAGAAATATATTGATAGTCCTAAGCCTGTAAAGTGTGAAGGGAAATGATATTTTTTCACAAATTCTGTTTAAGGACGATCTCTACTTAAGGACAATTTTTCACGGTCCCTTGAAAGTCGTTAAACAGAGAACCAACTGTATATATATACGTATATATATATATATATATATATATATATATATATATATATATATATATATATATATATATATACATATATATATATATATATATATATAATATATATATATATATATATATAATAATATATATATATATATATATATATATATATATATATATATATATATATATATATATATATATATATATATATATATGTGTGTGTGTGTGTGTGTGTGTGTGTGTATATTTTACAATAACACAATCAATATTACAATAAAAAATATTAGCTTAAATAAAGTTCCACGGTCCCCTTAAAAACAACAACAATACTGCCCGATGGACAAAAAATTGAGCTTTCTTATTTGCCTATCTTGTACATACTGCAGAATGTCCCAGAAAAAGTCTTGAAATAGCTTTTCTATCCCTAAATAATGAAGCCTACAAGTAATTTCATTCTATGAACGTGAATGATGCTCTCAAAAAGTTCCTTTTCATTTAGGGGTAAACTTAAAGATCCTGAGGGAAAACATTAATTCATATCTATGCTCATTTATTTTTTAGTTGCAGGCAGTATATTTGCTGCTCATTATTTCATTCCGATACAATATATTTTGATTTAACACAAGCAAAAGAGTTTAATCATTAACAGAATGACGCATTATTATGAAGCAATATGTTTCTTTTAGTTTATTTTCCCGTAATATCCCAAGAATGTTAGAGAAACATGACAAAATGTGACTGGGAATTTCGAAAGTCAGACATAAATAACTGTCTCTAAGAGAAAGCAGGACTGGTATAGAACTATAAAAAAACTGATTTTCAATTTCTTAAAAATTGTATGCAAACTGGACTGACAAATACCAGAAATCATTCGTATAATTTAAAATGTAGAGATTTATTCCATAATTGAGGAGAAGCGCAAATAGATCACATTCCATTTTTAATTGGAAATAATTGAGAAAATGACTCTTCAGTTCTTCATGGAATTTAAGCAAATGATAAAATTTGAAGAATTTTTCTATTCTTTTCAAGAGTTATTTTAGAAACAAATATTTTTTAATTGGTTTCAGAACTTTTGAGAACGAATATTTTGCCACAGAAAAATAAAAGAATGGGTGCAACACCACATTCTTCAGTGAGAGGTGTGATTAAAATAAAATATTTTTACCATAGTGCATGTATGTAACATTTTTAGGTTTTATGCTTTAGTCTTCTTTAAAAGAAAAGTTGCAGCACATTCAGACGTTGTAAATGTAGCTAAACGGAATAAGGAATTTTTTAAATTCCTTTTTATCCCCCCTATGTTTAATGGAGAAAAAATATAAATATTTGCTAGCCTTGAAATCATTGAGATTGTGCTGAAATTTTTAAGCAGATAAAGGTTTCAAACGATTCATGTAATTTTGGGTTTGACATTATTATCCATATAAATACATGAATCGATATCTAATTAGCACCAGTTCTTTACAATCACAGATGTAGTATTACAGGGGAAGGAAATTTTCATTTGGACGTAGTAGTTTTATGGCTAGCGTAGGTGAAGAAGTAAAAGAATAAAAGATTAAGATAAGCTACTAACCAAGGAACCGCAACCTGTAGATCCACTGATATTTACCTCAAAATACATGATGTCCGGGCTAAAGGTATCCAAAGGATATGACTTATTTTTATTGAACTACCCATTAGAATTTTAAAATATTTATTTAAATAGAAAGAATATCTCACTAAGTTTTAATATCGATCATAGATTTCAATCATAGTATCATAGGTTTCGATGTGTACACCTTTTGTAGCAAGACTAAGGTCTAAATGGTAATACAGTTCTCTCCAAGTGTTTCGTAGCATATCAGGAGTTATTAGACTTTTTTGCTTGGGGCTTCCTTAAATCCGTTGTGTATAAACAAAAAAATTGAAACTGTGGATGAGTTGAAGAAGCGTATCATTCAAGCAATTCGTGTAATAACTCCTGATATGCTACGAAACACTTGGAGAGAACTGGATTACCATTTAGACGTTTGTCGTACTACAATAGGTGCACACATTTAAATCTATGATATCATGATTGGAATCTATGATTAATATTACAACTTTGTGAGATGTTCTTTTTTTAAAAATTTTTTAAAATTCTAATGGGTAGTTCCGTAAAAATAAGCCATAACTTTTGGATACTTTTAGCCCGGACACCCTGTATTACACGTTTCTGTTTTATTTAAGGATAAAGGAAAACTATCCAAAAAATGAATTTTAGGATGTATGAAATTATACTCTCTTTGAATTTTGAAATCCTACTTTAGGAGTTATAAATCAATAGAACTCTAAGATTAACGGGTAAAAAGGCCCTTGAATTTTCGATAAAACCGAGGTGGTAGATCAGTTGCACCATAAATCCTTTCACATAAGTGTACGGGCGCAGACGATTACTGTTCCTTGCGTGAACGTGAATCTTTATTTTTGCTCTAGAGTAAAAGCTGAAGTCTTTTGTCCAGACTTATGACTTTCCATGTATTTAGTCCTCTTCAAGCACAGTAAATTTTGTATCACAATTCGTGGCAGAGGATGGTTCTTTCCGTTATGGGCTAGATGACCGTACCTTGAGTCACCAGTAAATATTTACAGGGAAATTCGCATGTGAAATTATTTTCCCTCCAACGTCGTCAGCCATGCTTGCCTAGGAGTCCATAACAAAGGCGAAATCTAGTTCGAAGGCTGCTGGGTATGTTGGAGATGAATATATATACACTTGTAACTCATCCCACAAGAACACTTCTTAAGCAATTTGTCATGTCGTTCAGAATTTATTTCTCTGACTGTTTATTATACTTCGTTTCATATAATATTTAAAATGACGGACCAGCTGCAATTGCCTCTCTTCTCATTTTTCTTTATTGACGACACATGACATAAACACAAAACATTACAATACGCAGCAATTATATTCTTTAAAATTAAATAATTAAAATTGTGAGCTTCAATTCAGAGTCCTACGACCTTGCTCACTTCCCTGTTCCTTAACAGTGAACTGTCTTTTTTTTACCCTTTTAAACGTTAACCCTTTCGTGGGCCATTCATCTCTCTTTTGAAGTTCTCCCAGTTTTTTGTGTTTTATTATCAATTAAACAATGGCATTTAAGGAAATGTATTTTATTTTATGGAATTTCAAATTTAAATTTAAATATTAGAGGTGGGAAGAATACTTCCCAAGGAACCATCTACTGCCATAAAAAAAAATTCAATTTAATGATGATTATTTGCCATGAAAAGATGAGAAGCATGTTGCAATGCACAAGGGTACACCACACTCTGCACACATGTAGCGGGTCCTCTTTTCCTGTGCTTTTGTGCTACATTTCCTACATCGTCTATAGTTGAAACCAACTTTGGCATATGGTTTCCCACACTGGCAATAGCACATCGTCTGGAACTGCACACTTCTTCGCTTGGAAGCTATCGGAACGACCTTTCCTTTTTCTTGAAGAATATCCGTCTATTAGCTGACGAGCTAATGCTATACGGAATGTCAGCTGGTCTAAACTTCTATTCCGTTTATTTACTTGCCATAATATAAAATTATTTACGATGCCAAATATATATCAGAGATGTCGAAGCTGAACAGATTTCACAGAACCGGCTTCCGAACTTTAATAATATATGCACTACTTCCGTTTCAAATGCTAGAAACTAGATGGCAGCACAAAACTGAAGTGGGAATTATTCTTCCCAACATTATAATAGCGAACATTATAATATTATAGTGGGTTTTGCACTTCCCGCAGGTGTATTTCCTAAGGTCGTGTAGGTGGGAAGTCATCTGCCCAAAGCCCACGAAAGAGTTTTAATCAGATCCAATGAACGTTCCGGTCCATGAAGGCTTCTTCACTGTGAGATTTGCATAACCAATGTGAATGAATAAGACCGCCAGCGTCGTTTTGTAGATGCGCTGCCTGCCCAGTGACGCAGGATTCTCCATTGCCTGACGTCATACACTATGTTAATTTAGAATGGCGAGGAAAAATGCATTACTCAGTGGTACGCATGCGTCAACACAGACAAATATGTATAAACACTTGAGGCCAATATTTAATATATTTTTTTTTACTCTTATAACTTTGTACACATAAAATACGAAATGTTTTTTTCATTTTAAATCTTGAAATATATAGATTAAAAAATATATATTAATCTATATTTTTTTATAGATTAAAAAAGTCAAATTTTAAAGGGGGAATTCTACCAAAATTGCAATAATCTTAGAATGAATATTTATTGAATTACTAGTGTATTGTTTAATCGTGCAATGTAATTTTCAAAGAAGCCCCATCCATAATATAGTTGTTAGCGTACTGAAATTTCACGCATTGAGCTTTGCTTCAGATCCCAAATCAGGCCTGGTGTCGTCCCCTTCATAGGTAGCAATGCTGGCTCACCTAAATGGTGCTATCATAATAAAGTAACCAGCAAAATATTAGCGGGTCTTCATGGGCCAATATTAAAGAAGTACCTACCGTAAGAGAAAAGTGCCTGCCGCATTGACAAAAAAATTTCAAACCTTTTTTAATAGTATAATCTATCTGCGTTTGTTCCGTTAGGAGAGCTACGGCTGGGAAGCTAGCTGGGAAATAAAGGCAGTGCATGCCATGCTAACTAGATTTTTTAAGAGATGAGGTATGTCAGACTGCTATAACCCTGGAAATCATTGCTTCTATAATACCTGTTTCGTAAAAATTCAGTGTCCCTAAGTTGAATCCACCTATCAGCTTTCAATTGAAAATTTATAACGCCATGCATTCAAAGCAAATAAGAAATTTCGTGAACTTCTTAATCTATTTCCTTTTGCGTGCATGTGTGATCCAAAAAGTGATATTATTCTATTTAATTTTTGATATTTTGTTATTTAAATAATACCATACGTTAGATTATTTTTAATCTTTATATGTATTAAATAATTTTCATTGAAATTTTAAAGCCATCAGTATAAGAAATGCATAAATTCTCATTACTTAATTAAAATTTATTATAACATAAAAATAGCTAAAAGTACCTTTTCTCAATTGCAATCAATGTAATTAACAAAGAAATTATTACAACATTTTGTTTTGACTTACTATTAAAAATAATTTTTTAACCGAGATGCTTGTTATTAAAATTTCTATAATTATAAATTTTAAAATGGTAATAATTTTAAACTCCAAAAATAAATTTTATATATGTAGTATTTCTACAGAGAAAATAGACACATGCATATCTCTAACAAATTATGTTACACGGAGCCCAAAAAATTTTGCCTAAGGGCTTTTCATATCGCTCGACATTTTACAAACAGGTCTTTGACTGCGATAATAAGGTGACACAATGTTTATAAAACTTTGAATAATCAGCTCTGATAGCTAGAGTGAAGAAAAAAAATGTAATTTCAAAGTAACCTTTCAATCAGCATGTAACAGATAAAAGAGAGAGAGAGAGAAGAAGAAGAGAGAGGGAGTGAGAGTCCCAAATATTCATTAAATGAATTAGCTTCAGGCGTAAGTTATACCTTCGCAGCTATAATTTAGCGATAAACTGCAATTCGTCAGTTTATTTCTCTCAAATGGGCTGAAAATTATCCCTTCAGTTATGAAACGGTATTCTACAGTTCATTCTCTTTGATATTCTACAAAGTTTTCTATGCAAGTAATTAGATAAAATATTTATGTATACTTGGAACAAATTTTTGAAAGTTTCTGTTAGTGACCTGGTTTAAAAGTACAAATACTTGATCTTAGTACTCCTGGGATACTTCTCTGCATTACACATTAAATATTGGCTATAACCTAAAGTTAAATATCAAGGTAAAAAAAAAAAGTACTACAGAATTCTAATTTTAGATGAAGGGTGGTATACAGGCTCGAATAATACTTCTCTCTCATTTCGCCATTTTTCTGCTTTACCGTCTAAACTCAGATGCGTGCATGAAATTTCAATCTTCAACCTGCCATAAAATTCCCGAGATTTTGATCATAGATTAATCTATGACCCCACTTCAATAATAACATTCTACTTTTACCACGTTTTCATTTACTCGCTTTCTGGTTTGAGTGTTTGTCCAGTACAAATCTCGCAATCGATTTTTAACTAACTTCCCGACTAGCTAGACATTTGAAACTTTTAGAATAGCTCAGACCACGATGACAATGCATTCTTTTAATACTTTTAGCCATATTTAAGCAGAAAAATCCGCAAGGTGGCACTTCGATCGAATTCAATGCTTGCACTTTTGTGTAATGGCATTTGACGATTTTGAAAACTGAATACATGGGAATTTAGTTTGTTTACAAAAATATTGTGCGAAAAATAAAAAAAAAATTATAAAAGTTAGCAGTTTATAAAGTCTGTGGATAGTGGAAACGACTAAAAAGTGATTAAAATTAAATAAAAGAAAGTGAAAAAGAATAATTAAGTGATGGTTTGAGCAATTAAGGGGAAAGGGGACCTTCAATGTAGTGCTTCTTTAATTTTCAATATTTTACACCATATATCCCATGAGTATAATTAATATTCTTTTCTACTACATTGAAGATACTTAGAATTCACAAATAAGAATTTTGTGGCGGAATTTGACCTATTTATCAAAAAATACTTCAAAAATGCTAGAATTTTTCAAAAGGCTCCATGCGTATTCATTTTCTTCTGATATCTTCCAAAATTCTCAGAATTATTAATTGAAGTGATTGTCACAAAACTGTGCATCATTCTATGAAATCACATATTTTTCGAATTTATAGACCATAAAATAAAGTAAAAATATTAAAAAATAACAGACAGAATAGAAAAAAATTATTTAATCCTTTTAGATTCCTATAAAATAATTAAATGCACATTTATATTTATATACATATGATAAACTTATAATAAAGAATTTAAAGACTTTAATTAATATAGAATGCGCATAGAGAATTTTGAAAAACATTAGCATTTTTGAAAAAAAGCATTGAAAAATAGTCATAATTCTGCAAACAATTCCTTACTTTGAATTCTAAGGGTTTTCAATGTAGTTAAAAAAAAGAATTATTCTCATTTTGTATATAGAGTTGAAAAATTGAAAATTAAAAAATTCGAGTTGGAAGGTCCCTTGCCCTCTTAAGAGAGAAAAGGAGAGGAAAATAAAAATAAATACAAGTAAAAAATAATTAAATGGGAAAATATTAAAATTGTGATTTGGTGAAATAAGTGGTTTTTTCAGTAAGATTGGAGCAGTCAAACTCTTCGATGTGCAGTCCTTCCAAGGTTCTAACTCGGCTTAATGCGACGTAAGCCTGAGATTTTTTCTAAGGTACAGAACTGCGTAGTTCACGGTACATCCTTGCATATTGTGCACAGTGCAGGCCATCATTTTCTTTCAAGTTGATGGGATAATTCATCAAAATAATTTTATTAATACATAGAATTATCAAGTTTATATGATTCAACAGAAAATTTAAAAACGTGGTTTGTAAAAAGTTTTTTTTATCACGTAATTATTTAATCGTATGACACCATCATAACCTTGAGAAATTAAAAATTTCAAGAAGTTCCTTGTATTTTCAATAAAAATCTAAAAATATTTGAGTATGTTATTAAGAAGAAAGTTGCCATCCAAAACGCATTGCTAAATGTATAGGTGTAGTGTCGAAAAATATGTGCATGTTTTGGAAAAGATTACTTAACTTTATGCACGTTTTCATAACAAGCAGCTTTCATGAGAAGATTATACCCCACATTAAATAATTGTATCCGAAAATAAAATTAACAGTTAATATACTAATTGATTTGAAGTTTTATTTTCTGAAGTTTTCAGATTTCATGCACTTTATGTAATTAAAATTTTTCTTGCGTATTACTTAATTTCATAATTATTGCTAGTGATAATTTATGTGAAAACTATTCATAAGGGGCAGCAAATAAAACATTAATATTATGTTATTTTTGGAAAATTTTATTTTCAGTTGAGTGGCTATTGCAATTGTGCATTGAGAAAGGGTTTATTTATGACTGATTTTTCTTTTTACCGTTAAAATGTCCCCAATATTTACAATCAAAGCTAATTTTGATTCAAAGCCGCTAAATAAGAAATGAGGAACAAAGATTTTGCATTAAATATTTTACATTATCTTAAAACTCTGAAATTTGAATAACTGAAAATATTTTCAATATGTGAAAGCCAGGTTTCAATTATGTTAATTGGAGCTAATTTATAGTGATACAACCAAGTATTTATTTATATATACACACACACACGCAAATATATAAATAAATAAATACATATATATATATATATATATATATATATATATATATATATATATATATATATATATATATATATATATATATATATATATACCGGGTGGCCATAATTAAACTGACAGTGCTCACAGTGTTCTGTAGCGCGATCTATTTGCGAGAATGACGCCACATTTTGTAGGAAGATTAAACAAGACGGGGGTCGAAGGATTCCGCGAAAAAATAAATTAGTTCCAAAAGTCACCGCTAGGGGAATATTTGGCGCTGTGTAATAGAAAATAGAGTGTTAACGTGTGGGGGGGGCTCCATCTTGCATGAAAATGATTTCCCCCAGGCATTGTCTTTGCTGAAGTGCCGGAATGACAAAGCTGTTCAACATGTGGCGATATTTCTCTCCGGTAACAGAACAGGTTTCCGGTCCTGTCGGAATAACGTTCTCATAGAAGAATGGAGCTACGATAAATTCCGCTGTGAACCTACACCAAACAGTTACCTTTGGTGAATGTAAGGGAATTTCTGTGACTGCATGTGGTGATTTGTCATCCCAAATTCGGCAGTTCTGGGTATTCACAGTTCCATGCAGGTAAAAGTGGGCCTCGTCTCCCCATAAGATTTTCCACGGCCAAGCATCATCCACCTCCATTCTGGCAAGAAAGGTGAGAGCAAAAGTCAGTCGCTTATCATGGTCGGGGTACAGTAACTCCGGTACACGGCTGATCTTGTACGGATAGAACTTGATAATCTTTCGTAAGATTTTCCATACCGTACTGTAAGGCATATCCATATTCCGAGCTAATCCACGAGCGCTAGAGCTGGCAGCAATATTGTCTGGTCCTCTGTCGACAATCGCCGTGGCAACTGCTTCGATTGTATCCTGTGGTACAGGTTTTCGTCCTCTGCCTGACTGAACCTTCAGAGAACCTGTTTTCTCAAACGTCGCAACCATTGCTTTTAGCCCATTAACTGACACAGGACCGTTACCTTTACGCATTTCTTTGTGCGTTCTAAAAGCACGAAGAGCGGCTGACGCGTTGCACTGGTTGAGGTAAAAGAATTTGACCAGTAACGCACGCTCGACTAAAGAAGGGAGACATTGCACATAAACTTTCAATCCGATTGATTCGAAACGTAACACATTGCCTTTTAAAACCCAAGCAGCTGGCACTGTGCCAATGGATGTAACGTGAAATTTGAATAAAGAACTTCTTCTTCTGCTCAGCGTACGTGATATTGCAGATCACGAGACTTTATCGGTGTTTATGTAGATTTTACGATTTTTTAAAAGTGTTGCCATATTGCACTTGAACTAAATAAGAAAATGTGCATAATAAAAGGTAATTTTATTCCGTATTAATTTGCATTTGTTAACACTCTATTTTCTATTACACAGCGCCAAATATTCCCATAGCGGTGACTTTTGGAAGTAATTTATTTTTTCGCGGAATCCTTCGTCCCCCGTCTTGTTTAATCTTCCTACAAAATGTGGCGTCATTCTCGCAAATAGATCGCGCTACAGAACACTGTGAGCACTGTCAGTTTAATTATGGCCACCCGGTATATATATATATATATATATATATATATATATATATATATATATATATATATATATATATATATATATATATAAAATATATATATATATATATATATATATATATATATATCCATTACATCTCGTTCTTAAAATGCAACCTGAAAAGGAAAACTAGCTCAAATTTACATGGCTGGAGCTAGACTCAGCCTGAAAGGAATTAAAATTTTGAAGCAGTCGGGTCGAATCGTTTTATTTAAGTGACAGAAAAATACGTCCATTCATTTCAGATGCTCGGAGCGAAGTGTAATATCACCTTTCAACCTTACGCGCTAGAAGCGAGGTACATGTGCCTGTTATTTTGAAGTGTCAGCGGAATTTGGGGCTGGCGATGCGAACCCACGCCTTTCTCGAGACGTATACACGTGTAGAAATGCAACGTTTGCTGTTTTATGGGAAGTTCTGTTGCTATGGGTTTTTAAAGCGCTAAAGTAATGTTACTGGCGATTGGATTTAGGAAAGGGAATTTAAATGATAGAATGGAGGGCCTAATATTTAATTTATTACATATATATATACATATATATATATATATATATATATATATATATATATATATATATATATATATATACATATATATATATATATATATATATATATATATATATATATATATATATATATATATATATATATATAGATAGATAGATAGATAGATACATAGAGAGTGAGCTGTAATTAGTATCAATAAATAGACCGGTATTATTCAATAATTACACTGAAGCATTATATAGTCTCTGAAAGGTATACAGTTGGACAGAAAAAGTATTATTTTGCTAATATTTCGTGGTAATACTATATATAAAATTAGGGTGATATCATATTTTACGCTTATTTTGGGCTGTAACATTAAACTCTCTATACTATGTCTCTCCCATCTTTTTCTTGTGACTGTAGATGTCTACTCTCACCTGTAATCAAATAATGCGAAACATATAAAAATATTTCTAAATATATATCAACTGTGGACCCAGAGAATCTCCATAAATATTTATTCCTCAAAACTCTACACAAAAATTTTATCGAAATAAAATTTTTCTCAGGCAATTTCACCGAATCATAAAATTATATAAAAACAGGCTATCAGTAAAATTGAATGTATTTAAATTTCTATATTTGTAAAGAAATAGTAACTGTATAAAATGACAAATCTTAACAATTTTAGTGTGAACAACAGGATTAATTACTGATGGGATTACTGACATCCTGAGTACAACGGTTGGACTCTCATAAAAATTAAAACAAAACAGTAGCGTATCTTAAGTAAGTACGAGAACGTGATTTTTAACTACTAATAAACGGTAAATTTTTTGCTCTGTGATTCCTGTATTGAAAGATTTCAAGAATTTTTTTTCCGAATATTTCAATGTTTCGAAACGCAGCTGTAGAAAATAAAATTTTGCAATGCATTTGCTTTATTAATATTGCGGATAGCAGTATACGAACCCAGTTCAAGATTGAAATGCAATAAAAAAATTTGCTTTTTTATCGTTATCTCAAGTGTGTGATAAAATATTTTTATGTGATGGATTTTTGTATGTAAAATGGTACAGTTTTGAAGATAAAACATTTTATTTCATTTTTTTTATATTGACAGGAAATGTATCACTACAGCTAGAATTTTATAGTTATCTACACTAAATTTCTTTCATTGTCCATTTTCCTCTTTGCACACAATAGAGTGCAATGAAATTTTTATGAAAGAAAATTGTTGGATAGGCATTTAATAACAAATATTTGATAATGTTGATATCATAAAATATTTTTCAATTTCCTTTAAATTAAAAATTACATTTAAATTTACTTATGTATCATTCTCTATTCAAATTTCCCATTCATTTTATTGTTAGAAGGAAATAATAGAAACGAATAATCAAAAAAGTAGGAATCTCCAGGAAACGGAATGTGTGAGATGTGTGGCCGAAGAATTAGGTTTCACCCATTCAACCATATTGCATAAATGGATTAAATCTGATTTTCAACTGTACAGCTGTTCCAAAGACAAGTGGCGATCGTCCATAAAGTCCATTCGTGAAAGATGACTGCTATATACTTTTACAAGTCACAATGTACTGATACTAGACATAAGAGCTAAGTGCGAAGCATAGTAAGCAGGGTATCACAGAGTCTAGAACTAGTGCGTCCAGGTAGCTAAACCAAGGTGTACTGCTAGCGCATGTTTATGAGATAGCTAGGAAGTTGTGCCATAATACTGCATATGGTAGACACCGTTTACAGCGGTTTAAAGTATACAAGGATGATTTGAAATATCATTGCAATAATTCAGTTTATTTAATTTTGCAAGACCTGCATTTAATTATTACTATGCCTTCAAAACTGAGGGAGAATAGATGGAATGTTGCTTTATACGAGAGTAAAACTGATGTAATAAAATTATATTATATTAAAATTCTTGCGTGCAATACAATTTGTCGTCACGGAGTGAAAAATTCTTCTAAAAAATATATTTTGCATAATAGGAACAGGAAACTTTTTTCGCATAAAAACCGTATAAAAGTATGAATTTTGTAATTTTATAGCTTAGTTTAAAAAATATTTGTACTTAATAGTACGGAAATACAATAAAGTTATCCTGGTGAAAAATTATGTTCGCATGTTGATCAATTGAATTTGTCAAGTTGAAACAAGTCGTTGAAATAAGTCTTTTCACATATTAGTTTTAAAAAAATCATTCATTAACTGATGGGATAAAAGCTGCTAATTTACAGAATTTAACTTCTCATGCAGAAACTCTTCAGATTAATAATCTTAAATAAATTGTTAATTTTGATATCTTTCGGGCATAACAGTGTTTCCCGATAATAAAAAGATATATATTAGATACAATTAATTTCTACTCATCTTTGCTTACTGTTTTACTCCTAAATCTATGTTTTCCTTTACCTGAAAACATTTGTGATGTATTTTGCCATTTTAGAACACAATATTCACTTCATTAAGTTAACAAAATATATCTTCCAATTTTTCTTGCATTTACGGCATGAAATTGAATTTTTGGGAAACTCACTAGACACATAAGAACGTAAAATATACCGTTTTTCAGGGTAAGCTTAGATTTCTAGAAATAGAATTTATATAAGGAATGTTGCTTTCGATTGAAGAGATGAAACTATTTTGTAGGAAAATATTTATAAATTTTATTTTAAATTATAAAATGAAGGATGCGTCTTATGTTCCTCTCTCTCTGAAAGAGGATTAAATTTCAACAGACAGTGAATTATTTGTTATAAATGACAGTGTTTTGACGGTTGGGCTAACAAATAAAACAATCTTTAAAAAATTATTAAATAAAAATATACTTCAAGTGCTAAGAAATTTATTAATATTAAGGGAAGAAATTTTAAGTAGAAAAATTACTAGAATTTTGAAATCGAGGGCATTGTTTATATCACGTTTCATATCTTTGACATTATCACCTGTTAATATAGATAAACAGGTAATTAAATTAAAATATCACGGATTATTCAACAGTTTCTTGTAATCCTCATGTTCACAAAAAGATAACCACAGGGCTCCCAAACCAGCAGCTAACTAATCTTTAGATTTCCCAGCCATGAATTATTATAACGAGGTAAATTTAAAATTTCTTGAAGATACTTATAGATGTTTTCACAAATCTTACCTAGTGAAATTAACTATTCGCTGAATTCGCTGTGATTTAAAATGCTATCCTTGCGGCAGCTGTACTGTACTCGAGATACCGTTGCCGGGTGCAAAAAGTTTCCTTACAGCCAGACCAATAATTATTTACATTGATAGCAATATATATATATATATATATATATATATATATATATATATATATATTGCTATCAATAAGTATTATATATATATATATATATATATATAATACTTATATATATATATATATATATATATATATATATATATAGTTTTACGAGTCCGTGGTTATCTAGCCAAATATGAGAGTCAACACCAATTGCTGTCTAGACCTTTGTGGAAGCTTTTAGAGATATCTAGCTGACTGACCTACAGGGGTTGCTATGGTAGTCTATAAATATACCTGACATTGGCATTGGAACTCAGTTGTTTTGTACTGAGAATTGAATATTTTGAAAATGAGTTAGGCGATTATTGAAGACTCTGGTATCCTGACTTGTGTTTTTAGATTGTTTTGCTACATAGAAGACAGTTATTACGTGTTTTTGTTGGAATTTGTGTATGCGCCTAAAGAATTTACAGAATAATAAATTTTGTTTTGTGTCCAGTTTCTGAAGAAATTTTATTCAATCCTAACGAACCCAGGAAAAACGGAGCTATATATATATATATATATATATATATATATATATATATATATATATATATATATATATATATATATATATTTATATATATATATATATATATATATATTTATATATATATATATATTTATATATATATATATATTTATATATCTATATATATTTATATATATATATATTTATATATATATATATATTTATATATATATATATATATTTATATATTTATATATATATATATATATATATATATATATATATGTATATTATATATATATATGTATTTATATATATATATGTATATATATATATATATGTATTTATATATATATATATATATAATATATATATATAATATATATATATATATATATATATATATATATATATATATATATATATATATATATATATGAGAACGTTTATTAATATCTCCATCTCGTTTGAATGTGATCTCCAACCTCCAAAAATGCATAAAAATGACATTCATCCTTTGTCATGTAGACACTGTATAGAATCTTTAGACGTCCTTTTCGACAGATCCCTGTTCAGTAAGTGGCCTTTCGAAGCTGTGACAATACTATAAATGCCTGGTAAGGGACTAAGTTTAGATGAAATGAAGAAACGGGCTCGGCTAGAAAAATCTTAGGCCATTTCCTTCGTAGTCCATCGTAGTTAAAAAATTGACTCCGAAGGTTAGTCAAATAAACAGATAAGTAGCAAGCAGTTTAATGTCAATTAAATTCTTAATTAAATACTTTTAGGGTTTTCTAAATTTGCATTATATTGCGAGTTTTATTAATTCGAATCATACATTTAATTTGTTTGCACATATTTTCATGCATCATTAAAAAAATTCTTCATCTAAGCATTTTTAATTTTCGTTTAACAACTGCTAAGCTATTATTCAACGATAAATATATATAGTAGAAGATCTGTGGACTTTCTTCATACTAATAAATAGCAATGACTTTTAAGAAAGTGGCATGTCGTAATAAGTCTGCATGGAATATGTTTTAAATAGTATTTTTCTATTAAAATGCTATTAAAGGAAAATTATGTCTAGAAGAGATATTTCTGGATTTACATTATTCTACAAATATATTATTTAACAACAAACCCATATTAAATTGTGCAAGTCTCAAAATTTAATGATTAAAGCTCACTTTAAATTTAAATCTCTTTACAATTACATTTAAAAAATTTAAAGATCAAATTATTATTTGAAGTCGTGCATAAATATCTGATTGTTTTTAAATTTATGTTATTGCATTATCATATTTGTGAATATTATATGCCGTTTGTTGGACCTTAATCTTAAATAAATATTCTTTGATGTGTTTGAAAAATGTAGCCTGAGTTAAATTATTGTCACTCTTAAAATAGGCGAAGCTCAGAGGAACGTAAAAAAAATCAAACAACTGCATGAAGTTTGTTGGTCTTATCTGCCAGATATATAGTAATTTTGCAATGTTTAAAGTTTGTAACAACAGACTCATTTTAAAACGTTTAAATTCTCTTAAAAACAACACTCTTCATAGCATTAAAAATATGCTTAATTACTCTTAAACGTTTTTACCTCATGTATTAAAGTAATTCAGGTTATTTTATTTCAAAGATAAAAAAAAATTTATAAAGTGCCAGTCTCATAATTTAATGATTAAAGCTCAGTTTAAAATTAAATCTCTTTACAATTACTTTTCAAAAAATTAAATGAACAAATTATTAATTGAAGTCATGCATGAAATTCAAAAATTGTCATTTCTGAGTGTTAAATTAAATGCTTATTGTAAGATTCCAATTTGAAATTCATTTCTTAGTTCGATTATTTTTCATCACTTTCCGCCTTTTCAAGTGGCTCGAAATAATATATTTCAGAAAAATACTGATTCCTGCGAGGTTTTGTTCTCTAAATGATTCTTCTTTACGTCGATTTCGTTTTCATTCTGAATGTGTATGAATGAATTTTCCCAACTGTCCAATTTTCTTTCGTATTGAATGCGATTGCTTCAGGTCAAAAGAAATTTCAGAGACTTTGCATTTTGGATAGAATTCGCTGTTCATTTCATGTTTCATTGAGGAAAACGGATTTCAATTGCTTCAGGGAGATTTAGAAAGTTTTAAACGATATTTTTGTATCGTCTTATTATTGCAGAATTTTGCAAATTATGATATCATTTTATTTTTTTCTCTCTTTATTTACAGGGAAAAAGTTAACATTTAAAGCTTCAAACACCACCTTTTCTTTAACCTATTATTTCTGCTATCTGCTTTATCAAGTGGTTGCGCTTTTCGTTTAATTCTTCGATAGCCCATGATTGTTTTTTTTTAGTTGTATTAAAAGTACGAAGACTTATCAGAATAAAGAATTGCATTATCTGTTTTTGTAGTTGCTGTTTTGTTTTCTGATTTTAAATAGATCAGCTTATTTTTATTGCATTGTATTCCATGGAAACTTAAAATTTTTTTCCCAATGAAAAAAAGAAAAATAAATTCTTTTCAATATCATCATCTCGATGAAGTTCGGGGGGAAATGCTTGTTTATGATTTTCCTTTTCTGTAAATTTAAAAAAAGATATATCAATAATTAACCAAACCATGTGCAAAATATATGGAAATGGTACAATATATTGCTGGTGTGAATCAGATGTATTAGCTGGTATGCTGTTAACTGCTGTTTGCTTCATAATTATACAGCTTAATAGCTTTTTTTAAAATATCAACTGTAAGAAAAGTACTGTCATAACATGGACTCTTCTGCCTCAAAATTTCAGCAGCTTTTATGTCCTTAATTTAAAGCTCAAATTTCTGCATTTCACTTGATACAGTACAGAGATTTTTTTCTTTAGAGTTAATTTTTTCATAATTTGGGAGTTATTTGTGCTATAGTACTAAATTATACTTCAAAAACTATTGCAGCATGTAAATGAACCTTGTTCATAATTAAATAGTAGCAAGGGTATTCTATGAACAAAAACCAACTATCAATATGATATTGAAACGAGTAGCAAACTGATTGAATAATGACTGTCTATAACTCTCATGTGGTGTTCTTAACCTACTCATAAGTAATTAAATGCGCTTAGATCTTTAACTGTAAACCGTGAAATTTAAATACTTCTCTAAGCAACGCATATGTTGTTACACTAGATTAACCAAATGCTTTAATCACTCCCTTTGCTTCTTTGTGGTGACAATCCCCAAGATATCAAGGAGAATATTTACTTTCCGGCATTCTGTACTACGTTTCATCTGTATTTTTACATTAAGAAAAAATTAATATATACATATATATATATATTTATTTATTTATTTATTTATTTCGCTATGTGTCCATCTCAAGTCGTACTTTACTTTCTGTCCACAGTTATATTACACTGGAAACCTCTTCCTTAGGAAAAGTTAAAAATATTACCTATCGTGAACAATATCTATCAAGATCCAAAGACGCATCGTGAAACTTATGTAGAGTCAGGTTCATTCAGAAACGAACGTTATTAATCAAGCGTTTAAAATAGAAAACGGCAGCTTTTGTATTATGTTAACTGAAATATAACGTAGGAGTAGGAGAAAAGATGTATCCGTTGCCACTCTGTATACTAAGCTTTTATAAAAGTGAAAGTTAAGAAATTTTTTTCAATGAACTGAATAAACTTGAACAGGGGTTCCCTATGCATCACTAAACAATTTGCCCAAGAATATGGTAAACTTTTCAGTGAAATTTATAGATCTAACATTTGAATGACCAACATAGATGACTGAAAAAGATTGCTGTCCACCGAGGAATAATAAGATAAATAGAAAAAGGTGATTTTTTTAGAATAAAGAATACTTTACAGGGAAGGTAGAATATTCTTGGTAAGTTCGAATATCTTTTAGGGGTACATACAAACCCGTCTAACAGTGTTTCTTTACAGTGGATATTTTCCCAAATTATGAAACAATTAAACTCAAACGAAAAAAAATCTCTGTACTGTATCAAGTGAAATGCAGAAATTTGAGCTTTAAAATAAGGACACAAAAGTTGCTGAAATTTTGAGGCAGAGAAGAGTCCATGTTATGGACAGTACTTTTCTACAGTTGATATTTTTTATTTAAAAAAGCTATTAAGCTGTATAATTATGAAGAAAACAGCAGTTAACAGCATACCAGCTAATACATCTGATTCGCATCAGCAATATATTGGGCCATTTCCATATATTTTGCACATGTTTTGGTTAATGTATTCATATATCTTTTTTTAAATTTACAGAAAAGGAAAATCATAAACAAGCATTTCCCCCCGAACTTCATCGAGATGATGATATTGAAAAGAATTTATTTTTCCTTTTTTCATTGGGAAAAAAATTTTAAGTTTCCATGGAATACAATGCAATAAAAATAAGCTGATCTATTCAGAATCTGAAAACAAAACAGCAACTACAAAAATAGATAATGCAATCTTTATTCTGATAAGTCTTCGTACTTTTAATACAACTAAAAAAAAACAATCATGGGCTATCGAAGAATTAAACGAAAAGCGCAACCACTTGATAAAGCAGATAGCAGAAATAATAGGTTAACGAAAAGGTGGTGTTTAAAGCTTTAAATGTTAACTTTTTTCCTTGTAAATAAAGAGAGAAAAAAATAAATGATATTATAATTTGCAAATTCTGCAATAATAAGACGATGCAAAAATATCGTTTAAAGTTTTCTAATTCTCCCTGAAGCAATTGAAATCCGTTTTCTCAATGAAACATAAAATGAACAGCAAATTCTATCCAAATGCAAAGTTTCTGTACTGTATCAAGTGAAATGCAGAAATTTGACCTTTAAAATAAGGACACAAAAGTTGCTGAAATTTTGAGGCAGACGAGTCCATGTTATGACAGTACTTTTCTTGCAGTTGATATTTTTAAAAAAGCTATTAAGCTGCCTAATTATGAAGCAAACAGCAGTTAACAGCATACCAGCTAATACATCTGATTCACATCAGCAGTATATTGGACCATTTCTATATATTTTGCACATGTTTTGGTTAATGTATCATATATCTTTTTTAAATCTACAGAAAAGGAAAATCACAACAAGCATTTCCCCCCCAAACTTCACCGAGATGATGATATTGAAAGCATCGGGTTAAGAAGATTTGCTTGCCAGCAGAGCAGTCTGACAGAATTTTTTTGCGGTTGCCATATCCTCCAAGACATAAATGACTTAAATCGCCCTGAACTGAATTCTTTTGAAGATATGTATGTATATGCTAATAATGAAGCAGGTGTATAACTGGGTCTGTAAAATTAAGAAAGGAAGATCTCTATTTTAAAATCTGTGTTCAAATGATCGTAACATAACTTTAAATATGAAAATTCTGTTAAATAATGGTAGAAATACGGTAGCTAACTCTTGCAAGTAGAATGGGTACTTATTCTATATTTGTTAGTTTTATTTATATTTGGTTTTTAAACTTTATTCTATTACAGTTGTTTCTATGCTGAACTGCTTAGTACTATGAAATTGTTTCAAAGGTTTTATACTTTTTACAGGTTAAAGACGTATAAACCCATATAAAACGTCCTTATTGAAGCATGATATGCTAATTTGCTACTGAAGCATGGTATGATAATATAATGCATAAAACCTTGAAAAATAAATTTGTCCCAGAAACAAAAAGACCATTCTTTGATAAAAAAAACAATAACTTTAGAACTCAAAATTTAATTATACTTTACCCGAGGAATATTGATGAATAACAATCCTTACATAACTGATTTTCTGTGAAGATCTTAACAATTCCATTTGTTGTCAGCAGCCTAAATTAAAGTTTTAACTTTTTTTTGGTGAAGAGAAACTTTGTCTTCGTTTGAGAAACAAATCAGAAATGAATAATAAGTTTTTTTAGTTTTCACGATTTCTAATTAGTTCCTTTGCGTGGAATTCGGGAATTTCCTTTTTTAACACAGTATGCACGTACAAGCTGCAGTTTTACAATTACGTCAAATCAAATAAGTATTTGAGAATATAAAAAGTATTGGAAATATATTTGTTTGCATGAGTTCCTTTCAACATACCAAGCTTACAAATCCGTTACAGTTTTCAAATTGACAAGTGTCAACCAAAGAATATATGCCGTAGAAGATGCTCATACAATATTATGTTCAGAATTTAACGGTGGCATCGCTGAAAAATTGCTTACATAACAATAAAATATTTTATTCCCTAGTATTTTGATGAAATACATTGAAATAATTTTCTTCGGTGAAATTTTTTTAACCAAGTCAAAATGAAAAGGGATGAAAAATGTTAGTAGAAAACTATTTAATGAGTAGTTTCCTCTTAAATTATAAATGGTAAATAACAATGATAAAAAAACTATTTGAAAAAGTTGTCATAATAAGCAAAGAAAACAGAAAATCATATTTATCAATTGGTGGTTAGTAACGGTACTGTCATTCTTTGTAACATAAAGCTTTTAAGAAAAATAACTTCAGCTATCAACGATGTCAGTTGCTACCGGGTGCGGCAGAAATGACTCTTACATTTCAAAGGGTAACTAATAAACGAATGAGAGATTTACAGAACAAAGCTTTATAGTTTCGAAAGACACTAACAAACTAGTTTTTTCCACTATGTTTTAAATACAATATCTCTCGGGTGGTGCCCGATATTTGCGATGAACAGCCGAAGCATTGTCAAAAGTTTTCCATCTCTCTGTTGGAAAACTTTGACAGAGATATATAAAATCTATGGAAGAATGGTGACAACTTAACCCTGAAGACTGGACTCGAGAACTTTTTGTCCAATTTTCAGATATTTAATGTTACTATGATGGCCACTTCGTTTCCTTGGTAATGCAGACCCACTCGCTCTCACGTTTTGAAACGCATCGCAGGAATATTTTTCGACCACGAACGGCATCATTTGCATAGAGCCCGAAGCGGTCCTAAAAGCCCTCTGTGTCGAGGTTACAGAATCATTGTTTTTTCGTTCCAAAATATCTCGATAACAAAATCATTATGTTCACCGGACCAACTCATGGTGTCTACTGACAACTTCCAAATCAGCCCAAACTTTTCATACGTCACTCAACGCCCTACCATCCACAACTCCCTACCAGTAACCTTCAATATTGTGAGAGTGGCATTCTGCCGTTCCCTGAATTTTAAGTAGCTAAAGGAAGTCTCTGTTACGGTCGTATATTTTGCATGAAAATTTTTTATGAGTACACGAGTTCCTACTTCATTGTATGGAAAGCAAATTACTTGGAATCTATATTAATAACCGGTACCTGACGGACCAGAGACAAACTTTATAGAAGGTAGTAAAAGTCGCTATTCGAAAGCCATTTCGGACACACCTTAGTTGATCAAGACATTGGCTTTAGCGTACATTCTTTCCACCGAGAAAATTAATTAAATCAAATTAAAGGAAAGATCGGATGGAAAAAATTGCAGCTGGCTTCGGTTAACTCGGCAAGAACTAGGAAAATCGAGAATTACCCGTAAACAGTATTAAATATTTTAATATTGTTAAGTAACTTTCAGTTTTGATATGTGGAAGGAATCGATATAATAAAAGCATTTGATTTGTATACTGAAATGGAACCCATGTCATAACATGCATATACTTTCTCAACATGATAAACGTAAAGTATGATACAATAGTTTAGCATCAATTTGAACTGACATGGTATATTTTTATGGTTATACTGTGATTGAATTTTCAGAACTAATAATGCATGTTATTCTAAAATTTTACCTGACAAATATTTCATAAAATATTTCATAATCTTCCATTTTTATCCATTTAAGGCTATAAAATATTCTTAAACACTAAGAAAGAGTTATCATAAGTTGCTATTTTAAATGACCAAAATTATCTAAAGGCAAAGTTTTATAAAAACTACATATCTATGAGACAATCTTCGAATGATAATCTTAAAACATATTTCAGAAAGCAAAACTTTTTTACCACAAAGAGCATTAGAACTGAAACGTTAAATTTATTTATATGAAATATGAAACTTGGAGCACAAAAGATCCTCCCTTTAGCAAAGTTGCAAAAGAAATTTTAAAATGATATTCTGTTTAAGGTTTTTCAAGCTACAGAGCTAGGACATTATCCCCAAAGAGAGTTTTATGATACTCTTTAATTTTTTAAATATTTTCTTTGGACATTATTTATTTCTTTAAATATTTAACTATATTCAACATAACTGAGGACTTTAATTCCCTTCGGCTATTTCCCTAATTTTCAAAATTTTATTTCAACTAAATTGGTCACAGTCTTCAAATAGATGTTCAAAAAACTTTCATTAGAAGTTTTTACCATTTTCGTGTACAAGCAAGGTAATATTATTTCATTATAATTTATGAATATTGATTAAAAATCACGTTAATTCCTTTATATTATAATCTAATTTCTCTCTCACCCATGTATCAATACAAATATGTACACGGACTTAAGTCGAATCATGAAACATGTTTCAAAAGAATTAATGTAAACATTGACTTAATTGAATTTTCTATGAGTAAATTTTGGTTAAGAAATCAAAACAATGAGAGCATTTCAAGTATTTATTTTATGCAATAAAGCAATATAAAAATTCTAGGAGAATAAAACTACATACGTCATGTCTAAAGAGTCACCTTTCCATATGCTTCATGGGTTCGAGGTTAATTACAAGTTTAAATAAGGATTGGTTTATAGTATTAATGGTACTTGCTTAATAATATGATAAATTTGTATCTCAGTTCTCTATATCGTATAATATTTAAAATTTGAAACCTACGTAAGGAGGGCTTTATTACTAATGAAGACATATTATTGTGTATTAAAGAATGCATTTATTTTTTTTTTCAAAATTGTAATCCCTTCGTGAACAGATACTAAGATTTAGTACGAAGATTAATGACACATTATTTTCCAATTCACCTAATTTAATTATAAACCCCTGATTGTTACCTATAGTGATACAACAAAACATGCTCATCATTCTGGTTTAGAGGATAGCGTTCGCAGTCCAAGAACGTAGTTATTAGAGAAATAAATGTGGCGTAAAACTTTGGATTTAGCTTTTACGTGTAGTTTCTTAAATAATTGATAATAGTGATTGAATGACGAAGAAACTAACTACTCTGAGAATAAGTAGCTTCTCATTTTAAAATTTACATCGAGAATATTTATTTAAATATGTTTTTCTAGTTTAGGGAGGACTGTTTTGTCATTTGAAATGAAGGTGTTATACTGTGAAAAGAAAAGTATGCGAATAACCAAGAATTTTGAAACTTTCTCTGATACGTAAAATTAAATTATTAGTTATTTTTTCGTTCAGACTTAATAAAGCTTAAAGAAATTTTAAAAAAATGTTTTCATCATGCATCGCTGTTTATATGTAGCTATATCAAAGAATCTTTTTACAAATTGAGGTGTTACAGACATCAACATGTTCCCAACACATAATGAAAGATTCCTTACAGGTGAATGTCTGTTCATTTAAGGAAGTATTCAGAAAAGAAAGATTGACGGCAATGCATATAGTCCCCCAGAGGTTTAAATTACCTTGATTCCAAAACTGTTCGTTGTATTGAAAATTCCGCGAATATTTAACTATTGAATGTTCACACTCAGTAGTGGTAATTAAATTTTCTTAGCCATAAGAGTGTATTCGGCGGATATCATGTGCATTTCGAATTCATGTTATCTTATTCTAGAAATTATTCATGATACTTTAGCTCCCGAAATGCTTTAGATATGGAATCACGAAAGAATTTGTTTTTCCCATCAGGGTCTATTGAAAAATGCATTAACGAAAGTGATTATCTATTTGTAGAATAGAGAAATATTCCTTCATTGCAAATCTTTTAAACATAATGCTACATTTTTCCAGTATGCATAATTATGTTTGGAAACATCATGTTATTGTTTTGATTTTTACTTTTAACTCGTAACGTAGCATTTTAATTGTAAAACTAATTTATTGTCTGAATCTCAAAGTATTGCAAACATTTGTCCAAAACACACTAAATTCAGGAAGATTTTCCATATATATATATCACGTTTCCTCCCGCATAACTTTTTTCCCTAAATAATTATTCTGAATAGCAGTCAACAAACAGGCCTGTTGCAAAGAAAGACTATAAAATTACATCCTAGAACTTTATTAGCTAACATTGATTAAAAAAAATTCAATCCGTGCCAAGTTTCCTCATCTCTCAGATCGCGACCTCGTCCAGTGGCGGACAGCTCTAATCTATCTGCTAATTTTCTACTTTTGTTTCTCGCAGTTTAACCTTCTCCAGGAACTTCCAGACCACCGCTGTGACGTATGCACCATCAATGTGGATGGGGCGTGGTTTTCCTGTCGATCAAATCTGATTCTATTCCTCGTGAATTTTTCCCCTTTTGAACTCTGTTGCGCGTCTCGTAATATAAAACTAGTGACGTTTGACGCCCTAAGTTAGATCTATTTTTAAGCCCCCTTTAAATTATCTTAACTATTATCCTCTAATTAATGCTTCACAACCTCCCCAAGTCCCTCTGAAGGCTGTGAACACAAAGAATGGCCAGTTCAAATGTGACAAGTCTCCAGAAGAGAAAACAACTAAATTTAAATTTAAAATTTAAATGAATTACTAACTGAAAAATTAACCCTGACCTAAATGTTTATCCCTACTAAATTTATATCCCTACATGCACTTAGCTGTATTAAATTGAGGTGTGGTTACAGGATACATGAGTCTACATTTGAGACATACTTGACATCGAAGAAACATTAATCATTACAATATCAATTATCAAAAATTATAAAACTCACTAAAGAAACAATCATTTTAGAATATTATCAAAGGAAAACACAATAGGTTACATATAAACGTTTGTCCCATGTTTAATGATCTTTCCATCTGAGTCTATAGCAGTAATGCTCAGTCCTTATTAATAAATGTAGAAGTCCAAATCTGTACAAGAAATATTTCCACAGTAATACAAAATAAAATGAAAATATTGAATCACTAAACCGTACGCTAGACATTATCCTTCATGTGTGCACAAAACCAAAAAAAAACATATTTTTCTAGAATAACACAATAATTATATAATTGTATTTACGGGATCCAGGGAGGAAAAATACACACAGAAAAGAAGCTAAAAAAAGAGAGTTTTAACAAGATAGCATTTTTTTTTGTAATCACGTAATGGTGAAGTCAAGTGCGTTAAGCGCCAACAGCAGTATCAAAAGGAAGTGGATCTGTGAGTGAGAAAAATTCTATGCTTAAAATTTTATGAGTTTACATTTTATCGTTACTCAATAATTTCAATATTTCAATTCCAACTACTTCAATAAATTTCACCATTCTTATTACATGAGATTATTAAAATGTATGAGAAGAAAAGAGTAATTAGATCTTAAAGTATGGAATCAAATTATTAACCTTCAAATTTATTTACAATACAAGTTCCTCTCTCATTATTTATTCGTATGCACTTTTCAGAATCGCTCATAATCAACTTAAAACTCTAACCCATATGTGAATTGAGGAAGCATGTAAAAATGCTCATGCCAATTCAAAATTGTTAAATCCTTCTCTTAATTGATAAAATATGTAATATTCCTTACACTTTATTCAACATTACTTAAGCAATCCTACCAATACCAAAATTAAAACATATCGAAATCCCTCACTTTATATCAATGGACATTAGCCTACAAATTCCATACCTCATTTTTTTTAAACAAAATCCCACAATATCGATAAAATTTATTTCAATTCTATAAAAACACACTTATAATAATTGTGAAGAAAATGTAAATCAAAATATAAAACTTAAAGATCATATAAAAGAAGCAAAAGGCCAATCATCAGCTCAGACCAGAATTTGTAGAAAATTATTCAACAAATTTCTCAATTTCACATAATTTTGACGAATCTTTCAAACACCCTTAACTTAACAATTAATGAAATCAAGTTTTCAAAGTTTTTACAAACTACTCATAATTTAATACATTTTACTTTGATTCCCCCCCCTCCCAACAAGAAAAAGATGGATAAACATTTTAATTTTGTAGCATAACAGTATTAAAGCCTTTTCCAATGTCAAAGTATTAATTAATTAATCTGGAAAACATGAAATAAGTCTATTAAACCTCAAAATTCTAATCAAAATCGAAGCAAACCGTACACATAAATAGCAAATTTTAATTCAGCAGTCTAAACCCCCACTGAAATTTAAAATATTCAATGCAAACCAATTGGGAAGTGCCGTCAGAAAAAATCAAGTGCCCAAATCCTCCTGGTTGTACTAAAGTTTACAACTCTTCAGTGAACTGGGGTGGGTAACATCAGTTTTTAAAATTTATGTGTTTATTGCCCCCAAATTCATACAGAATTTAGTTTAGATTCTGATGTCACCTCCAATAACATTCTATTTTTAAATCAACAAGCTAGTTATTCAGAAAATCAGAAATCATAGACCCATCTCAGTTACAAGAGATAAATCATAAAATTTAGCCTACCTTTAGAAACATTAACTTACAGTATACATTTTTTTAATCATTAATTCAAAATAAATAGAAAACACAATCTTCAGCATTTTAATTAACTTCTTTCGGTGCTCCGGATAATGCTCGATTAACAGTAGTTTCTGCTTGTGATGGCTGATATCCTTCAACTCTTTTATTTTTAAGGTCGATGAAAATCATTTTGAGTAATTCCTATTTACATATCAATAACCACTGATGTCATGTAGCTGCCCGTCAAATGCACACACAGCACCACTGTTTTCAAAAGCACAATCCATGCTGGTTGTTCCTGATAGGCAAACACCTATTAGTCTAAAGGTCTCACGGAAATGTCGCAGATATCTAGTTGATTCTCCACTACACAAATTACGTTATTTCGCTGAATTCTCTGGGAAATTATTTTACCCAGCTTGAAGCCCGGCATCACTCGGCATTCCTTTCAGAAGAAAATAATTCCGATGCGAAAGGCGTCATCGTTGAACATTGCGTTGGTAGGACTTGCATTAATTAAAAATAAATTCAATCCATGCCAAGTTTCCTCATCTCTCAGCTCGCAACCTCGTCCAGTGGCGGATAATTCTAATCTCCACCTGCTGATTTTCTCCTTTGTTTCTTGCCGTTCAACCTTTCCCAGAAACTTCCAGACAACCCCTATGACGTATGCACCATCAATGTGGATGGGGCGTGGTTTTCCTGTCAATCAAATCTGATTCTATTCCTCGCGGATTTCCCCCCTTTTGAACTCTGTTGCGCGTCTCGTAATATAAAAATAGGGACGTTTGAAGCCACAAATTAGATCTACTTTTAAGACCCCTTAAATTATCTTAACTATTCTCCTCTCTCTAATTAATGCTTAAAATATATATGAGGTTGTAACGAAAGTTTCTCGCCACCTCAAATATCGTCTTCGCAAACAGTTTGCATTGCGTGTTTAATCATATTTTGTTAAACGATTTTTGGCATTTGAAAGAAAGAGGCTTGCTTTAGAACACTGTGTTGTGAAATTTGTAAAAAAAATATCGTTATCATTAAGTACAAGGTGTCTGAAAGGGAACTATCACACTACCAGATTAGAAACATCTTTTACTTCCAGTTTTGTTGCAAAAAGTCAGCTACAGAATGCCATCGAATCATGTGTACAGCTTTAGTTACTACTGTTGTATCATATGACACTGTGGAGGTTTGGTACCGAAAGTTCAAAAACAAGGACTATGACATTCAAGAAGCAAAGCCCTCTGGCCGGCCTACTGATGGTGATGAGGCCCCGTTGGCAGCGTTGCAAAGCGCAATTTGACTCACAAAAAGATCATGCTTTGTATCTGGTGGGATTGCCGTGGTATTATCCACAAAGAGTATCTGGAAAAATGTAAAACCATCGACAGTAAGGTGTACAGCGAGATGATAGTCCGTGTTGACGCTGCTATCAAGGCAAAACGTCGAACTGAGTTCCAGCGCAAAAAAGTACTGTTCCATCAAGATAATGCAAAACCACATGTGTCTGCATTCACCGGCTGGACTCTGTACGGACTCGAATGGGATCTTTTGCCACACCCACCATATAGCCCCGACATCGCTCCTTCGGACTTCTACTTTTTTTCCCACCTGCAGCTACATGTTGATGGTGCTATCTTTCATTGTGCACAGGACGTCCGAAATGAGGTTGATCTGTTTTTTGACTCGCGGCCGCAAAGTTTCTGGGACGAACGTTTTGAAAAACTACCAAAACGTTGGCAGAAAATCATAGATTTAGGTGGTGATTACTACCCGCACTAAAGGTACTACTTTCATGTCTTTTTCTAACTTTATTAAGAACGTTTTTTGGCGGAAAACTTTCGTTACAACCTAATATATATATATATATATATATATATATATATATATATATATATATATATATATATATATATATATAATGAGACGAAATATTATTTTAAACATAAGTAAATTTTTGTTAAGGCATAAAAACTAAATGAATTAAAATTATTTACTCCCCACCCTCTCAAAAAAAAGAAAAAACAAATTCAGGTAGACTCTTCTAACGAAACTACCGCGGGTTATTAACTTAAGGATTACTTATCGTTGCTTACCTCTTTGTATGTGTATATGTATGTAAGTGTTATGTATATATGTATCTATATGTATGTACATATGAATAAACAGGGTGATTTTTTAAACTGACACTACTCAGAGCCATCTGTAGCGCGATCTATCAGCCGGAATACCACCAAATTGATAGAGGTACTATGGAAGACACGGAAAAGAGTTTCCGTGAAAAAAAATTAGTTCCAAAAGTCGCCAATGGGGGATGATATTGCACTGCTGTGGTCGGCGCTCCCGAGAATTTGCATAAAAGGCAAGTAAAACATCAAAATGCAAATTCATGAGTACGTAGTCGACAGCAGCGTCAGTATTTTGGGCTATAAAGATCGATGCGGAGTCTGTTGCGCCTTCGCTTTCCAGAAAGAAAGGGTCATCAGTCGCTTTTTTCCACTTGTATGGGTACCTAGTTCCCCGGACCTAACCGATGTGATATCTTTCTGTGGGATTATTTAAAGGATAAGGTGTATCTTGGTGGAGTCTCGAACTGGGCTCTCCTAAAGGACAACATATCCCGGACTTTCATGAACATTCCTGGTGACATGTGACGCTTGTCCGTTGAGAACATAGAGTTCAGGATGCAATGTGTCGTTCACCAGGATTGTGCACACATTGAAAGAGGGAGAAGTGCATTTGCTGCATAAAGTGGGTTGCAGTGAAATTTCTTTGTTATTCATTTGTTTGCTTACAACTTTTTCGGTATTCATCCCTTATCTTTATAGCCCGAAATACTGGCGCTGGCTGTCGACTACATAGTCGTGAATTTGCAATTTGATCTTTTCTTGCCTTTTATGCAAATTCACGGGTGAACCCACAACAAAAGCGCCATATATTCCCCTATCGGCAATTTTTGGAACTATTTTTTTTCACGGAAACTTTCCCATATTGTCCTTATTCTCTCTATCAATTTTGCTGGAATTTCGGCTGATAGATCGCACTACAGATGGCTCTGAGTAGTGTCAGTTTTAAAAAAATCACCCTGTATATACATATATGTATGTCAAAATGTTAAGGTATTTTAGTACTTTTATTTTTAACTGTTTTTACTGCTTGTCGAAGCGATACAGACTGGGTTTGGCAAGCTGCCAAAATTATAACTCGCGAGAATGGATGGACGGATGGACGGACCATTTTAGCGTCTGAAATTTTGCTTTCCGTAGGATCGTTATGGAGGAACGTATTCCTACGTTAAAAAACAAATATTATTTTGCAAAAAGCCATAAAGGGCGAAATAATATCTGTCACTCTCCATTTGGTTCTGAGTGTTTTAAAATAGCTTTCATTCTGTAATTACACATTAGCTCATTTTAAGCCTTAAAACTGAAATTAGTTATACACATAAATAGTTCTCGATGAAATGGTGTGATAATTCACCCGGCTCGTTTCTGTACAAAGCCTTTTCGTTATATGATCGGCATCATTAAAGTCGGAATTTGGGAAATCTGATGTCATAAATAGGCGATAAAGCTCTATAATAGGATAATATGATCTGGAGCACCTTCCATTTTCTTATATTTCAGCGCACTTGTGGCAGGTTATAACGGTCATAAACAGGTAAATATACTCAGATGTTAACTTCCATTACATTAAATGTTTCACATTATATATTTATTATTCGGTTGGAAGATGGAATTAGTACTTTTGGCATAAAGAATCAAAAAACACTGTAAAATTTAAGTATAGGCAATTACAAAAATGCATTTGTTTAAATGAACTTATTTTATTAAACCCTTGAAAAGATTTTGTAAGTTCATTTAAAAGAATTTTGTAAAATCAATTTTTATCAAATTTCAAAATGCCGATTGTATAAATTTTAAAGAAAATAATAACATGCAAGGTTAAAGAAATTAGCACCAAACCTCTGTTTTTAATGTTGCTACATATAGATGTACCGAATATATCAGGTTTATGAAAATATTTTTACGGACTGTAATGTCACAAACATCAAGAAAATCCTTAAGACGGAAAGAAGATTCCTAACATCTGAAATTTACTTATTTAAAGAATACTCAGAAAAGTAAAGGTTGATGACAATGTATCTGTTCATTAGAGTTCTGAATATCTTTTAATTCTAAAACATTTCGTTGCATTGAAAATTCCCAGATAGTTAACTATTCAACTTTCACATTAGAAGTGGTGATTAAATTTTGTTAGCCGTAAGAGTGTATTCAGCGGATAACATCTGCATTTCAAATTCGTGTAGCTAGAGTTATTATCTTCTTTTGGCATAGACAAATGTTCATCTATACCAAATTTTTAAACATAATGCTATATTATTCCAGTATGCATAATACTGTTTTTGATATATTACGTCATTTGTTTTGTTTTATCTCGTAATGTGATATTTTAATCGAAAAACTCCTTCATTTTCTGTATCACAAAGAATTACAAACTTTTTGCAAGAAACACTAAATTAAGGAAGATTTTCTTTATACATAACGAGGTGAAATATTATTTTAATCTGAAGGGAATGTCTTTTTTAGACATGTGCTTTAAAACTAAAGAAATTAAAATTATTTAATTTCCATAACACCCCTCCCTTTTTCCTCCAAAAATAATTACAAAATGCCGTAAAAGGTGAAGTAATTTCTTTCCCGCTCTGCATTCAGTTCTAAGTGTTTGAAAACCGCTTTCATTTAGTAATTACATATTAGCTCATTTGCACCTTAAACTGAAATTAGATATACATATGAATAGTCCTCGATGAAATAGTGTGATAATTCACCCGGCTCGTTTCCGAACAAAGCCTTTTCGTTATGTGATCGGTATCATTAAAGTCGGAATTTGGGAAATCTGATGTCATAAATGAAGGCGATAAAGCTCTAAACTAGGATAACATGATCTGGAGTACCTTCCATTTTCTTACATTTCAGAGTACTTATGGCAGGTTATAACGATCATAAATACGTAAGTCTACTCAGATGTTAACTTCCATTACATTAAATATTTCTTATTAGACATTTATGATACTTTTCGCATAATGAGTAGAAAATCACTGTAAAATTAAGTGCAGGCAATTGCAAAAATGCCTTTGTATAAATGAAATTATTTTATTACACCTGAGAAGATTTATTAAGTTCAATTAAAAGGAAAGGAATTTTATAAAATTACTTGTTATCGAATTTCAAAATTATCAATCCTGTAAATTTTAATGAGAAATATAAGCTTAAAAGAATTTATCCCATAGCTTCTCTTCTGAATAATGCAATAATTAGGTGTATCCAATTACACATCAGATAAAGTCTTTTCTTATGCCTATCTATCGAAATTCATTGTATTTACGAAAGCATGCCATTCGTGAATTGTCCATAGGGACAATCAAATCTAATGCCTCTCGTCCTGATAACGAACTACTACATAGTTTGAAATTAGTTGCGAAACCTTTAGTTTTATTGTGGATTTTTAGAAACTGCGTGGTGTCTGTTTTTCAGTATTAAACAGAATCTCAAATTTCTGTTTGTTCTAGGTTATTATAAATTATATTTTGAGACACGATATTTTTCCTAAATTTATAGGCAATATTATAACTTTAGTGAAACTATGAGCAATTTTGAAGTAAGAGATAAATTTATACTTGTTAATTAGATGTGTCAGAACATACTTTAATGTCTTATGATATTTTCTTGATACCTTTAATAAAAGTTTCCATGTCGGATATTTCCAACGTTTTACTCTTTGGATACAATAATAAAATTCCTTTATTTCGCAATATAAACACATTTAAGGGGATTTCTAATCCCAAAAGATGCCTTTTGTACGTTTGTTAACCCCAGTGTTCACAGACAAACATTCATATATATATATATAAACACACACACACACACACACATATATATATATATATATATATATATATATATATATATCATTAAATTTCAAACCCGTGTATAATCGGAAGTCTTATCTGATAGCACACTATTTTTTTTCTTTTTATTTCCAATTTCATCGCTTTCTGAGAAATTGACATAATGGAAATCAAAACAAACAAAGAACACAAAAAAAAAATGTGCGGCCAGGGGACCCCCGTCAGGAACGAAGTTCCTTACGTTATTTTTTCAACTGTAAACTTGATTTAATATGTAGATTTCTATTGATTATATCAGTGTATTTTTGCCACGCCAAAAAGCGCAGCCCTCTTTTATTCAACCATCTCTCTCTCTCTCTATTTTATTAAAATTAAAAATTTTAATATATAAATTAATAATTTTGGTTTAGATGTTACCTAGCATAATTTTAAATCGGATTAATTTTATTATTTAATCACCAACAAAAATAAATTAATGACACAATATAAAACCCGCGTGAATTAAAACAATAACAAGCAAAAAATAAGTTTAAACAGAAATACGCGATACCCTAGGGACGGTATGAAATCTTTCAAGTAAAACATTTACAACTGGTCGAAGTTTATATAAACGATCATGCTGAGGGTCATCATGTGGTGGTTGTTTACTGTTGTCATTAAAATGTACAAATTCTCTTATCTTTTCAAAGCGTTTTAATGACATACATTCTTTTATTACATCATTGCCTATGGTAGGTGACCAATATGCCCTAGTGTTTGGTACATGTACAAAAGACATCATTATACAAATACTAATGTATTGTTTAATTTCTAAATTCATTACATTGACACACTTTTCTGGGGTTTTTTTTTGCACACTGAATAGATTTGTTTCTTTAACTATATGCTCAATCAAATCATCTGTAAAAAGATAACTAAAAAAATTTAGAAGTGTTTAAATTCATAATTTCAGGAGCGAGATTCTCGTCACCCTCGGAATAAAATTTGATCATCATTCAGAAGAAATTAGTTTTCTTCCAGTTGATTGCAGGCTTTGTTCTCCCTGTAATATTTCTATTAGTTTTTCGCATATTCCCACCGTTAGGCAGATCAAGAACATTGCTATTATCAAGTAATGATACCTCATCTTCTGAATCACTACTATCATTAAAAATTTCATCACAAACTTTGTTTGGTTTATAATTAGGATCACCTGTGCTGCCATCGCTTTCTGATTCAGATCCATCTTCACTATGATCACTCCACGATCTGTTCATAAGTTCCTCAATTTCTTTCTGTGTTAAAAACTTTCTCCCCGCCATTTCCTTAAAAAATGGCGTAAGCACACCATGTATCATTTTTTATACATAAAACTGAAATCATATTTGAATTTTTTATAAAAGATTCAAGAAGCATTTTATGAATAATTATAAAGCTACGTACTTCTAAATTATATTTATAAAACTTTTAAAGATGTAAACTGAATTTAAAATACTGAAAATATAGCAAATACTAAGGCATTTCTGGTATGAATTGAACGGCTATCTTTTACTGAGATAGCAGTTGTATTCCTGCTGCCATCTATACTACGAAAATGTCACTAACAGTGATTAAAAGCTTTGCTATGATGTTTCAAAATTAATACAAGGTACCCAAGTGGATAAAAAATATTGCTTTTGAATATAAAGGGGAAAAATAACTTATGTATCAAATTTGATACAGTGTGCAGTGAAGAGTTTTAAAATTGCCGGTAGCGCTTGTGCGGGGATTTGAACCGGGTACCTCCGATGCGAACCATTCCGATGCTAAAACTAGTCCGATGCGATAACCATTCAGCCACAGAGTCCTTGAGAAAAAGCTCTTATGAAGGGGGCATAACGCTTTTTCGTTACGTGACGATTCCTGCCAGTTCATTCTACTGTAAGCTGCGTAAAAGAACTTCGTTCCAAGAAAAGAAAACAGTCATTGTGTCATTCAACTTCGTGCCTCCCAGTACCACTCGACCAAGGAAGCCCCGCGGAGTTCTCTGCAGTAAATAATATGATGGCCATTCATAATGACGTGGTCCCCACAAATAGTACAGTAGGGGTCCGGAAAGACGCCAATTTTAAAAAGGTGTCCAGCCAAACAGTCATGCTGTGTATAGAGTCTAAGAATTGGAACCGCCTCGCTGCGGGGCCAGTCAGTTATGGTAATTTGCTCTAAAAACCTCCAAATTTTGGAAGCAGTTCGAGCACTCAAAGCTTCGTGATGTCGGGAAGATACAGAATTCTTGTTCGACGTTTTATCGAACAAAATAAAACATTATCACGTGTGAGTTTTATTACAATAGCACCCTTCTTTGTCAGCGCATCAGCCTGTTCGTTGCTACTTTGTCCACAATGACCTGGGATCCACTGAAGAACAATGATCTTTTGCATCAATTCCAGTTTTGGTGTGGAAAGTTGACAATCCCAAAGTGTACCAGGAGGATGGGTTGTGAGTTAAGCTAATGCAATGGAGAGCAGGTCTTAGCCAGTCAGATTCAGGTTACCTGTTGTTTAAAGTCTCCAGAGCAAGGACTCGAGAAAACCACTTTGTGTTTTCTCCAAAACAATACAATAAAATATATATCCGTTACAATAAAATATATATCCCAATTTTTTTTATGTGTTTTTAAATACTGAAAATATATTTTTACTAAAAATACTTTATATTTTGTGAAATGAATAAAATGAGGGTATTTTGTTTTAAACACGAAACGTTACTTGAAATAGTTTTGGAACCACTGTTTAAGCAATTTTATTCCATCTCGCTGGGTTAAAAAATATCTGATATTAAAGAAAAAAGTCTAATTAATTTTTTACAAAATTTGAAGAAAGAATTAAACAGCAGCAGTTTATTTGCCGTTAATTAAACCGGTGGAAAAAATGTTTCACAAGATCAAGTTTGAGAATAAAAGAAAGAAATACTACATAAAAGTATAAAATATGTTACCCCCGAGGAAAGTCTGATGGAAGAAAAAAAACTCGGTTTTATACTGCCTGTAAAGGGAAATTCCCAGGGGGATACACATTACCCACGGCTTTATGTGCTTTACGTGAGAAGGCATTTTATTTTGATAATACACAAACGGAGTTAAAAAAAATACTTGAACTTCATATTACACAAGTTTTTCAATTGGTATAGAAATATTGTAACATATATACAGAGGCTGTTCGCACATTTTTTAGACGATTTTGGTAAGCGATAATAAAAATCGTTTGCTGCAAAAGAAATAATTGCAATTGTACTACGTTTTTAAAAGTCAAAATTATCGTCTGCGGCTTGAAAGTTTTGTTTTTATTCAAAATGGCGTTTTTAACAAAACAGGGGTTCGAAGACTACATTTATGCTCTTTTCGAAGAGAAATATGCATACTCCGTTATCCAAAAACGATGTGAGAGTCATAGTTTTGTGATATCTAAAGCGTCGATACGTAATATCGTCAACAAGAAAGAAAAAAAACGTCAAATTGGAGCCTCAAGTGGGACAAAAATTCCAAACAAGTATCCAAGGAAAAAAAGGACATATTCGACTATTGCAAAAGTACGTTGTTTAATGTTAAAAGAAAATCCCCCTAGTCAAAGGACAGTTGAAAAATCATTAAAATGCTCGGTGTCCACTGAAAACAAAATGATAAACGCTGATTTAAATCTTAAGAAAGCGAAAAAACGCAATGTGCATCGTCTTCTTCCAAATCATATCGCTGAACGCAGGACACGCTGCGGAATTCTATATGAGAAACACTTATCCAAAGAAAAAATGGAAAACAATTGTCACAATAGATGAATCACGGGTGTATTTAAATGACTGCAACAAAAAAAGAGCCATTTATTATCATAAAAGGGGAGAAAAAAATTTAAGTACATGGTTCAAAGAATCGAAAGAAAGTTTTTCTAAGGGATTCATGATTGTTGCTGGTTTTTTTTTTATAATGGCAAGTTAAAAATAAAGAGAGTGGAAAAAATGTCAAGATTAACTCCAAATACTATCAGAAACATATTTTATCGCCAATTTTTCTGAATGAAATACCATCGCTTTACCCACAGTGCCATCAATCTGTGAGACTCCATCAGGACAAAGCTAGCAGTCACACATCAAAATCCACTGTAAATTTCCTAAAAGAAATGGAACAAAAAACTGGTATCAAGGCCATACCCTTCACTGATATCCCTACTAAATCTCCCGATGTATAACCTATGGATTTTTGTGCTTTCGGACTTTTAAAATCTGCATTATCCAAACGTCGTTCCAAAACCCTTACAGGTCTCTGGAAAGCAGTTCAGGAGGAATGGGATAGAATACCTCTTCTGACACTTCAAAAGGCATTATTATCCTGGAAATTGCGGTGCCGAAAGATAGTTCAGAATAAGGGATGTCAAATAGAACATTTAAAACACAAGAATTTTATGTAATTTAGTTTTGTGAATACAATATACATCGTCTAAAAAGTTTTATTTCACATGCATTTTCTTAAACTTCATTTTATAATAATAGTTATTAGCATTGAATCTATAAGTTTATCGTTTGAAATGCGTAAGATAGGAAAATATAAATAAGTAATTTAAGTATATTGTTATTAACCTACAATATATATGAAATGACCCGAATGTTCATCTCCTGGGAACAACACATCGTGGCCGAAATTAATACGATTCTATTAGAACAAATGAAGTTTATCCCATCAAATCATCACCTTAATAAGGACGCGTCCAACCCTCTTCTGGCCAGCACACCGAAGTAGCTCTAACCGGTTGCCGGAAATTGGCGAGGTAGGTTAGTATTCGAAAGACGGGGTAAATCGCCTAAGGACGGAAAGGTTACCATATAGAGAGAAAATTCGTATTACGGGCGATTAAATATTAGAGGTTGTTAAAAATTTTATTACATATATATATATGTTATTACTAAATTCTGATTGTGCTTTTTTCTAGCAGTGGGATTTTTTTTCTAATGATAATTACAGTTTCAGAAAACCCCATTTTTAAAAGTAATTTTTCGGGAACGTATTATTTAATTTCTAACGAATTCAGAAAATACCACGGGTGTTCTTAATAAATAGAGAAATACATTATATTATGAACTATTCCCAAAATAGAATGAAAGCTTTTCTGCAATATATTGGAATATAACGTATCATAAGTATGCGAATACTTAAGATGTTTGCACTTTGGTGCATCATAACTTCCTACGTAGAAATTTATGCAGAATATAAATATATTCTTATTTACCGAATTTTAAAATGAAGTAATTACAGACACTGAATTATTGTTTCTTAATAGAAAACAGTTTTACATTGTAGCAATGAGACGAACAATAATATGCTCATTCCATTAATAATATTCACAAATTTTACGCTCTTTGTCATTTTAAAGAATCAACCGATATGAATTCTGCTGAAAAACTGCTTTCAACTATATCATGTATCTTGTAATAAACGAAAAAGAAATCTTAGGCGTTTAATTTTCAAATCGTATGTATGAAAATATATCTCATTTCATTCTCTGTTTAAGATGTTAAGATGTTTTATTGTATTACTGTATTGTATCATTGAAACGAAGTTCTTTCACGCGGTTTACAGCAGAGTGAACTGGCAGGAATCGTCGCGTAAAGAAAAAGCGGTATGCCCTCTTCATAAGAGCTTTCTCTCAAGGACTCTGTGGCTGAATGGTTACCGTATCGGAATAGTTTTCGCATCGGAATGGTTCTCATCGGAGGTCCCAAGTTCAAATCCCTCAACCGGCAATTTTAAAACCCTTCACTGCACACTGTATCAAATTTGATACGTAAGTTATTTTTCCCCTTTATATTGAAAAGAAATATTTTTTATCCACTTGGGTACCTTGTATTAATTTTGAAACATCATAGCAAAGCTTTTAATCACTGTTAGTTACATTTTCGTAGTATAGATGGCAGCAGGAATACAACTGCGATCTCAGTAAAAGATAGCCATTCAATTCATACTACACCTGACTAAGTATTTGCTATATTTTCAGTATTTTAAAGTCAGTTTACACCTTTGAAAGTTTTATAAATATATTTTAGAGGTACGTAGCTTTTATAATTATTAATAAAATACTTCTTTAATCTTTTATAAAAAAATCAAGTATGATTTCAATTTTGTATATAAAAAATGATACATGGTGTGCTTACGCCATTTTTTTAGGAAATGGCTGGAAAAAGTTTTTTCAGAGAAAGAAATTGAGGAACTTATGAACAGATCGTGGAGTGATCATAGTGAAAATGGATCTGATTCACAAAGCGATGGCACACAGGTGATCCTAATTATAAACCAAACAAAGATTGTGATGAAATTTTTGATGGTAGTAGAGATTCAGAAGATGAGGTATCATTACTTGATAATAGCGATGTTCTTGATCTGCCTAACAAAGCCTGCAAACAAAGCTTCCAGTCAACTGGAAGAAAACTAATTTACTTCTAAATGATGATCAAATTTTATTCCGATGTGACGAGGGCTCGCTCCTGAAATTATGAATTTAAACACACCTCTAAATTTTTTTAGTTATCTTTTTACAGAAGATTTGATTGAGCATATAGTTCAAGAAACAAATTTATTCAGTGTGCAAAAAAACCCAGAAAAGTGTGTCAATGTAACGAATTTATAAATTAAACAATACATTGGTATGTGTATAATGATGTCTATTGAACATGTACCAAATAACTAGGGCATATTGGTCACCTGTCAGAGGCAATAAAAGAATGTATGTCATTAAAACGCTTTGAAAAGATAAGAGAATTTGTACATTTTAATGACAACAGTAAACAACCACCACATGATGACCCTCAGCATGATCGTTTATATAAACTTCGACCAGTTGCAAATGCTTTACTTGAAAGATTTTATACCGTCTCTATGGAATCGCGTTTTTCTGTTTAAACGTATTTTTTGTTTGTTATTGTTTTAATTCATACGGGATTTATATTGTGTCATTAATTTATTTTTGTTGGTGATTAAATAATAAAATTAATCCGATTAAAAATTATGCTAGGTAACATCTAAATCAAAATAATTAATTTATATATTAAAATTTTTAATTTTAATAAAAATAATTAATTTATATATTAAAATTTTTAATTTTTATAAAATAGAGAGAGAGAGAGTTGGTTGAATAAAAGAGGGCTGCGCTTTTTGGCATGATAAAATTACACTAATTTAATCAATAGAAATCTACATATTAAATCACGTTTAGAGTTGAAAAAATAACGTAAGGAAGTTCGTTCCTGACGGGGGTCCCCCGACCGCACAATTTTTATATCGTATTATCATATTTATTGTATTGTTGTATCTACTAGTATCGTATATTTTATTATTATATGTATTGAATTGTATATTCAACATTTTCCTCAATACATGAGATCGTGAGGGAATTAGTGAGTTGCCATACAAATAATACTTTGAAGAGCTCTCTCTACCTAAAAAAATATTAGTAGCATAATGTAATTTGCATTATACAACTATTTACAATACAGTGATTTATTAATGTTATTTTATCTGATATCATTTCTAGAGACCTAAGATAAGAAATAAATATTTCAAGAAATTAATTTGTTGTTTTCAGGTTGAGGGAAAAAAATATGATTATCCAACACCATGAGTTTCTATTTTTAACCTATATCTTCATCGGAAAACCAAACCACAGGCATTCTTATTTGAGCCACTCTCTTGCGAAAACGGTTAAGTCCATAAAATAAGGAGTGGAGAAAAGTGATAATATAACATTGTTTTTCAAAATTCCTCCGAAAATATAAGTTGAAATAAACATTGTTGAATGGATTTTTGCAGATGTAGTTCTTATCTAACGACATATAAAAATCTAAGAGTAATCGTTATTATTATTACAAGTATTGCGTGACTATGGGACTAAAGCGATTTAACAAGTGAAAAAAATTAATAACATCCCATTCGGTCTTAAAATTATTTTTTTACTAGAGAAAAAAATTAAAATAATTATTTAATAATTCGCAATTACTTACTTATGCAGCAGTTAGACTGTAACTGACTCGTTTATTATACTTTTTGAAATGAAAGGACGCTAACCGATTTAACTTTATCATCAAATACTTGCTTCTGGGTTTAAATTGCATTATTGCAACGATTTACATCAGAGTATGGACATAACTTGATTGCCTTCTGAAAAAGTGCGTTATTAAATTACGTGTTCAGTGTTTTTTTCTTACTATCGGACGTTCAAAAAATTTTTGTCATTTAGTGGTGTTAATCCTTACTGTTTGGGAAATGTATTATGAATGTAAAAAGTTAGGATTCAATCAAGTGCTTTGACAGTAATATTTCAAAAATTTGAAAAAGTGGACTTAACATCTGGAAGATTCCGAGGCAATGAGATTAAGAAGACTTAAAATGTTAAGATTAATAAGGTAAAAAATGTTTATCTTATTAATCATACTTATGTTAGTAGAATAACCGACTCTCTCAACATTGCCTTAGTTTCTAAGGAAACGCTTAGTTGAAATTGGACATTTTTAGTGGAATGAAAACATTTTTTGACCTATAAAACATCATTAATAGGTTACATTAAACGGGTAAAAATCTGTGTATTCACGTTGTCTAACACAGGCGTATATTTACAAAGTGATAGGTAGTTTATTTAAAAGCAATTGTCCCCCAAAACAGTTCTTATACTAATGATTGAGAGAAATTTGTAAGATATATATATATATATATATATTATTTCAAATGAGAAAGATTCCATCTGTATTTTCTTCAGCCATGTTTCTCTACGGTTTGCCAAAGGAAACAAACTAAATGCAAAGTTACAGTTTGTAGTACTCTGAGCAATAAAAAGATTTTACCTAAGAATTCAAAAGTAGTTTAAGACAGAAATAAAAAGAGTGAAAGCGAGATCGCATTCTTTTAGATTGAGCTTTATAGCTTTAGGAGCATAAAAGTTTTTAAAAAAGTCACAAGTTAGTTTGGAAAAAAACAATGATTTTTACTAGCAGCTTGCACTTAAATTTATGTATCATTAACCTATCGTTTCGAATTTATGCATAGTTTGTAATAAAAGTCCATTAGCATATCACTAATACATATGAATAAGAGTAAAAAAATGTAGTGGATATACTTGCAAACATAAAAATTACTCTCGTTTACTTAAGAATTTACTCGTTACTTTTTTTAATTCAAAAGTAGATGGAAAAGATATTTTGCCTTTTTTTAGAGACCAGAGAGTTGAACTGTTTAAAACCAGTAAAAAGAAATCAAGTGATATTCTAATGAAAAATATAGAAAAGCTATCTCCTTTTCCTTATCGGCAGGATTTAGGAAAAAATAGGCGTATATCATTTGCTCCTAGTCGTATATTCTTTCATTAAACTGTTAATGGACCGAACAAATATAAAAGCAAAATATTAAGCAATATTACCTTTTAAGTAAAAAAGAAAAACAAGAATAAAATGGAGTGTAAATCTCTTAGCCAATATTATTTGTTTTTAGACATAATATTAAAAAAAAATCTTTATAGTTGAATAACTGCCTATCTTCTCTAATTACGCAAATACACTTCATTTTATAGTCTACGTCAGATGTTTTGGGGGGAAATGACTATACTTTTGCAGTTAGAAATTACTCATCTTACTTTTCCTTGTATGAATACGATATTACTTTGAGGTGTAATATTAACCTATAGTAAGGAATACCCCTTCACCGAGGAAATCTACCCGTACATAAGAGGAAGACCGTGCACTTTTTGATTAAAATCCAGCCTTTTTGCAAATCTTTCTCTTAAATCCCTCTCATTTTCAAGAAACCTGTCATGCAGATGCCCTGCAATAAAGCATTAAACTCTGTAAGGTTTATATACGATTCGATTCACAATAATCAAACTTTAAAGTCAATAAATCTAAAGAATCCGCTTAAGATATGCTAATTGCGGCATACGTGGTGGTATAAATACCAAGCAGCTAGATTAAAGAAGGAGCTAGGAAGTGAAAGGAGTTTCCGAGCAGCTGCTCGAGGCGTTTTAGCTGGGTTGATGCTTACCTACGCGAGTTCGTGTTAGACGAAAGTTATTTAGCGTTCTGTGGCCTAAAGTTTACGAATCTTTACGAACTTTGAAAGTCAACCAGCACTGCTGGTTGACTTTCAAAGTATTTGTGAATATTGCAAAGTGTATTATGAGTAGTTATACAAGTGAATATATTGAATCGTATAAATGTTATATACACCATACTAGTAGTACGCATTACTTACGTTGGAAAGAAAATTTATATGTGCCAATGCTTGAATAAACATTGTTGTTATGTAAGAACTGTGTTTGAATGAAATTATTTAGAGTGCCACTTCAAGATATACATACCAAAAGTTAGGGTAGAAGTGTAAATCTCTATAACTTGATCTAAGAAAATGGCCGCTTTCGAGGTATCGTTGGCATCGCTGATTTGTCAAGAAATTCAAGGAACACTTCTGAGTTCATAAGTTTGGTACAAATAACCCAAAAATGTTAAATTCTATTTCAGGAAATAATCCTGTTTCATGACACATAATCTGGTGAGTCTATCTATTGAATTATCCTGCCCTGAGAAATCATTCATTTGGTCGTCACCAAATCCAATCTCTTCCATTAGGTTTGATGAGTAAATCAAATATGAAAAGCGTTCCTAATCCTCTAAAATAACACTTTCTATCATGTACAGTTCATGAAAGATGGGTTGGTTGGTAGATGCTGTTGTTTTAGAGCGCGTTCAAATGTTATGTCGAATTCTTGGTAGTGATGCATGACTTATGTTCAGCTATTCTACTAAAAAACTCAGACTGTTAAACTCTCTGAATTTAGTTATGACAATGACTGACCCACTGAATTTTGCTGCAAAAGATAGGATATGTGATATCAAATGACAAAAGATTTTTTCAAAGATTACTCTCTAGTGTTATTCTATTCCGTCACTTTTGTGTAGTCTTCTTAAATGTTTCATTGGTAGTTGCCCTGTCCGACTTCAGTTTCTTGATGTCCTCATTAACAGTTAAAACGAGTGTTCACAGCATTTTTGAAATGTTCAGCGTAATATTCACACCAATACTCCTCGGCCTGGTCATGACTTTTTAGCTAGTGCGAAACATGTCGCCTCCTTTTTTAAATTTTTTGTGGAATTGATGGAGTGTTCGTTACGTATCTACTATCCACAAGTGTTCTGTAAGTTATACCTGTTCATTTGGTTATTATCATACCGTAGATGAAACCAAATTTAATACCTGGAAAGAAAGAAGGAATTTAAGCTTCGCCATACTCATCAATGAACAAAAGCAGTAACCTGAAGAACGCGAAGTGTAGGCCTTTATTGGGTGTTTTCTGTTTTTGGACTAAATGTAATAGGTACACATGATATTATGAATATTTTTAGTGTTCTATTAAAAGTTCTGAATATTTCTTCTGATGCTAGTTTTTGAAATTCTTTGTAGGCCAACATTGTTTGGCTATCTCTCCTTCAGACAGTTTTATATTAGCAAAAATAACACAGGCTTACAAAATCTAACTTTTTCTCTGGAGTTACATAAATTTATGAAAATTATATGATATTTGTTACACTGATTTAAAAAATAATGTCTATTTTTCTGCATAACATAAGGATTTTTTACGATTGTGAAATTAAAAATTTCGAATTTGAGACATTTATAAAAATACTCGTATATACAATTTACAAAGCATTCATTGTTTTAGAAAAATGTACTTACAAAATATACTTGAAAAATCAAATGAATAATAATAAAGTCGATTATATCAAAAAATAAATTAGATTATAAAAATTAGACAAATTTATTTTAGATTTCCATCAAAGGAACGCTTGTGTCCTTTAGATTTTGAAACTGGTTCAATGTTTCTTTTTAACCCCCAACAGTAATTTATCTACCATCAAATTAGCATTTCAATGTCCTTGATATGATTTTCTAATGAATTTTATATATTGGTGAAATATCTCACCCTGTTCCTCATTCAACGCAATAGAAATTTCAGGAAAATGTCTCAAGATGGGAGTGCAAAAAAGATATTTTTAAGCTCATGTCACAACCCAGGTCTTTAAAGTTTTGTAGCATTTTTTCCACTATAATTGAACAGTTAGGATCCTTGTAATTTGCTAAAAATATTTGAACGACGTCTTTGAAACTAACTCACGCTTTTATTTATATAGATTTAATTTTTTCTTCCAATTTTGGATCCTTTATTAACAGTCTTACATCTGGTCCGACAAACACATCTTATTTCATTTTACCTTCTGATAAATGGGGAAAACATTATTTCAATATCAAAGAAAATCCCAATTTTCAGCCAAGGCTTTAACAAATTATTTCATCAACCCTCGTTTTATGTGCAAGGGTGGTATGAGGACTTGTTTTGTATCTACTAAGTTCTGCTGAATCACGTTCTTTGATCCTGGATTAAAATTTTTCCTTAGAGTTCATTCTTTACTTATCCAGGGTTGGTATTTAGATCTATTATCCCACTCACACAGGAAATAGAGCGTTTTTGTATAGCCACCTTGCTGGCTTAATAACATGGTTAAAATTTTTAAATCCCCACAAATTTGCCACTTAAGTTCTTGATATTTTATTTTAGTGAGAAGAAAATCAAGGATTTCGTATGATTCTTTTAAAATACTGAATGTGCTACAAGAATTGAAGAAAGAACATTACCATTGTGCAGTAAGACACTTTTTAAGCTTCTCTTAAATAGACTCCCCGGAGATGGATCATGGTCAGTGGTGGAAGATGAATGAGCTATAAGTCCAGGAATATCTGTACAGTATACAAGTGGAGCTGTAAAAAATATCAATAAACGAGTGTAATAAATGTGTGTAATCACTACAAATGCGCGAATGAAAACAAATGTCTTTACAAGCATAAGTCACTGACATAGGGACGCTATCTACAGTTTTATTTTATAATTTTACGTCTTTTAGTGTAGTATTGCATTATATATATATTATACTGTCCTCTTACTAAGAAATTAATTTGAAATTTTAATAACAAAGCATTTTATTCGATATTACTTCACATTAATTTTATGAAAAAGTCCTCCACCTTCCCTTTTTATTTTGATTTGTGAAAAATCTGTGGATGATGGAAAAAATGTCATTTTTGTGATCAGCGTGTTTGACATACTAAAAACCATCTCACATTCAGCAAACCCCAGATTCGTGTTGACCTGTGTAATAGGCCTTACAGTTCTACTTCTGTCTGCTCGTATATGCTTAAATAACCTATGAACTGTTGAACTTTTAAGGGTTTTAGAAGACAGTATTTCTGCTTAGATTCTTTAAGGATACTCATATAATAACAGCAGCAGAAGTTTTACTCTAAAATAAAAATTCTTTCATTCTGGGAAAACTCTACTTTCTTCTATTGTTAAAAAGATATGATACTTTAGAAACAGCAAGGATATTTTTGAAGCATTTTTATTAAGCGTAGTGTGTGTGACATTTCAGTCACCTTATGATTAATGGTCATGAGTATATGTTCACATGAATCTGAATGTTCATTTGAAACTCATTAGGGTTACAACAATACTATCAAGGTATTACATAAAACTTCGTCAAAGTTTACACAATAAAAATACTCAAATCACTGCACAAAACATGACTATTACACAGGAACGTATTTTATTCCATATCTCACGGCCTCATTTTACAAATGAAACAAAAATCGTTTTCATTAGGAAAACAATGTTGCCAATATTATTCAGATAAAAAAATATTTCAGAAACCAAGAAAACCACTGAGTCAGGCGTTCACAGTACATACTGCTACACATTCATGCAGTTCCCCATTATACTCTTTTATATGTGTAATTGGATACATGTATAATAAGGATTATTGAAGTTCGAATTTAGTTTTATCATATTTTATTAAATATTTGATAAAACTAAATCATGCAGTTCCCCATTATACTCTTTTATATGTGTAATAAGGACATGTATAATAAGGATACATGTATAATAAGGATTATTGAATTCGAATTTAGTTTTATCATATTTTATTAAATATTTGATCTGATGAGTATATATACCTTTTCGGGACCATTATAACGTCAAACATGTGTTTGTGTTTAGTTTACAACTAATTTTTTATACTGTATTTGTATTCTTTAGTTTTTATGTATTCTGATTTTAACTGAACACTGAATAGAAAAAAAAACTTTTAAAGAAATATTCAGATGTTTTAATTTTTGGAATATTTTTAACATACACAGGCATAAATTAATTTTAATTTTTCTATAAAATGTCCATCAATGTTAATGTTATAGACCATATACATAAATGACTTTAAAAATCCAGGTAAAGCTGAAATGTTTTAAAGATTTCTCAAGAAAATTTATGATCGAATGCAAACTAAAATCGGATCCCTTCTCCCAAACATCCCGTATGCTGCATAAATATTCCAGAAAAGCTTTCTGAAAAGAAAATTTAAAATGACATTTAGCCTTTTTAAAATGAAATCATTTTTGAAGCTCCACATTAGAGTTATTATGGTTTGTGGACTGTTTTATCTCTTTTAGTTATTTTGAATCTGTTTCCTCATATAATTGCATTTGTATTATAGTCAAAAAAACATTTTTTGGATAAGGTAAAGATAACCATGAGGGCTATAGTCTGGTAGCCAAATAGAGATTTTTCTTCGAACCCTGCTTTTAACTATTAAATTTTTTCTATTGTTGGTATTTCATGTTAAGGGCATGTAGATTCATAAAATTGCGGGTACCCATGCAGTACCTTTGGGCAACACTCAGAATTCAAGATGGCGACCATCCCTATATTAAATATTTCGGTTCCGTGAAAATGTGTACTTATTTTGCCATAAACATGTGTTCCTTGTACATTTGTAGATAAATTTTAGTTGCAATATCCCCAAAAGATATGAAAATAGTTGTTTTTATATGTAAAAAATTAAAATGGTGAAGGCGGCCATCTTCAATGTACAGTTTAACTAAATTTATATGAAATTTGCTTCAAAAAATTTTAAAATAATCAATTTTTGTTAGTTTTTATTTTATATTGTAGCAGACATTATTTAATTATTTTTAAAACATACATTTACACAAGTAGTAGATTAACAAAATGTAAAATTAGTAGGTTCACATAAAAGGTACATTCACAAGTGCAATAGTTCAGTTAGATTTTGAAGTATCTCATTAAATAAAGACAAATGTCTGTTAGTAACCAATTCTGTTTGCTCATCGTCCTCATCTTCTTCTTGTACTTGGCTATTTCTGTTTAAACAGTCGTCACAATGTGTCACATATTTTTGCAATACCAGCTTCAACTTACTTTTTGTAGCAACCATTGTGGTTACTTTTTGAGGTATCCGGTCATAAAAACATTTGGACCATCCATTCTCAAAATCTTTCATTTATATTGTACCAGTTTCAACTGAATAATCAACATTTATGTTGTCTCAACATAATATGCCTGTAGCAATATTCAAAAGTTGTAAAGGGTGGTTGTCAGGTTTCAGTTGGTCTATGTAATTTTGTAGTTGATGACGAAGTCCTTATCTGTTTTTGTTATTTGTTCCAATTCGTGTTTTCATCTCTTCTTTGTGTTTGTGTTGCTTAGACTTCTGCTGTCATTCCTCTTAACTGATGTTTACAAGATATTCCTCCAGCTGAGTGCAAATATGTAAGCTTAATGCCCATGTTTTAAGAGTTTCTGGCTTTAAAGTTATCCCGATAATACCACTAAGACAGCTGCCAAAGCGCATGAATGAGGTTTCAATCCACATATAACTCCAAATTCCATTACAGAAGCCAGGCATGGGTCGCATAACGTGATCTCCATTCAGAAAGTTCTTCGTCACATTGACAGGCATTTTACCCATAGTTCTTACATAAAACAGACCATACCGTGCACAGTTTTGATGACCTTCTGCAAAAAAGTAGAGTAACATTTTACGAACAACTTCAATATGTAGCGGCTAATTTCCTTCTCGGTCGGCTCTCACATATAACATCATGAGGAAGGCAGGCTTTAATAGACAATCAACCCACAACTTGCTTGTTTTGCTCTTTGTGGCTATAGTTTCTAGAAGTGACACAAGATCGTTGCTGTTGTTTGGCTGGTGAACATCAAATACACTCCGCAAGACTTCTTCTGCAACCATCCTTAAAGCTTTTATATTTTGAGGAAACTTTTTCCCTTTCATGATCTTCGGGACTCCCGCAAACACACCAGACATCAATTCTGATAAGCCACTGTCAGCCATCAATGAACAAACACTACCAATGAAGCTCATCAACAAGTGCATACCTCCAAGACGTAAGACAATGTTGGCAAAATTTTCTGGGAATGTCCAAGTGATATGTAATGCAACTCTATACAACTGTTGGTCGTATGTAAATATAGTAAAATCCTGACCTGCTAGCTTAGTAAGCCGTTGAGCTTCTACTAATGATGTCATAATTGTGTCTGAATGAGAAGGAATCATGTCGATCTGGGGTTGATATTTGGCAGAGGTTGCTGGTTTCATCTCAATTTTTTTCTACATGTTAGTGTATTGTATCCATTATACTCTGGGCATTGCTCTTTGGAGAGAATGTCCTTGAGGAATTTGAAGTCTTCTGTTCTGGCCTCATGAGGGGAAACTACTCTGTGGCATAAAACTTTTAGAGACAGAGGTGTTTTTAAAGTCGCTTCTACAGGCATGGTTGGTTTGTTTTGTCCACTGTATGGAACAATGTGTAGATTGTATGGGATATCTTTAGACATTTCAGTTTTTTCATTGGAATTTTATTGTGACTATTTAAACGGAGATTATCATTTTGAGAATCACTTTTTTTTGTTTGTGCCACAAGCCTCGAAAGGGAATGAGTGGACAACTTACCATTTTGTGAAGCTATGTCTGCATTAAAGTTATCAACCACAACTTTCTAGCATCAGTAGTAATTTCTGAAGTATTTATATCTTTTGCGGCAGCATTGGCTGCAGATCTTCTAAATGTCAGTATTTCATCATACGAGCAAACTACTTGAAAGCTATGTAGAAACTGAGCAAGTCGTTGTGAAAATCTTACTTTGACACCTAGAGCAATCTGTAAACACGTGGCTTTGTTCAATAGAATTCCTGTAACCATGTTTCGAGCAGGAGGAGTGTTATTAAGTTTTGGGTTTAAGGAAGTTAATAGTTTTATCAGGGTCTGGCTGGTTTCTTCACAAATATCCTCTGTTGTGAGGTCTGTGTTATATTAATCCTGAGCAATACCTATATCCTTGATTTATTTTCTTTATACGCTTGGAAAATACATCAACACATTCCGAAACATCATAAAATTCTTCGTTTGGTGTATGTATAAGGACATCACTAACCTTTTGCCGAAAAATAACTGTGTTTGCGTAACCAGCTGAGGTCAATACAATTAGCTCTGACTGAAGCTTATCAGTTAATGCCTTTATAAGGTTGCAGCGACTTAAACTGATTCCACCACTTTCTTCATACAACTGAAATAAATCTACTGAATTCCATATTCTTCTTTCATATGCCTTCAACAACTGGTCTGAATGGTTTGTCGTCATCCTTGGGCTTTGAGGGTTCACCGGTAGATTGTCCAGTTACAGCTACTGATAGTATCCCCATGAATCTGTTGCGACAGCCAACATGGTATCTTCCTTCGGTAGCATTTAAGTCACTAACCGCTCCCTCAACCCTTATTCTACATTTGACGACCACTTATCGTTTCGCTTGTCACATGTATCCAATATTAACTGTTTTATGGATTTTCCTTCTTCGACTCGTTTTTCACGGATCATGCACGCACGTCGCCACAGGTCTGGATGATTTTTATCTTTTAATACAACACAGTTGGTTCCACAAGAAATACAATGCTTGCTAAAATTAAAGGGTGGTAGACTTGATCTTCGAAGCTCTACAGGTTGTTCTTCAGCGTTCTCATCACTGCCTCGCTTTCGTTTATCAAATTTTGCCACTTTATTTTTACCAGTACTAGGGGCTTCGCCCCCAGGCTCGCTACGCTCGCTCCTCTGGTGAATCAAGTGAATGAATGACTCAATAGTTGTTTACAGCGATTGAGTCATTCATTTGATTACAGTTGAAGCTTTTCCCCCCTCCCGGGGAAATGGATGAAGCCCGCCTATGGGTGAAAAATTGGATCTTCTTTCATGTCCTTCTGCAAAGGAAGCGAATGAGAAGATTTTTTCGAAGTATTTCTTTAAAATTCAATTAAAAATCTAAATTTTAAGATAGAGACTTGAAATGAAGTTTATATGAATGAGAAAGCTTTCATCTTCCAGTTGATATAAATATTTTCTTTGCAACATAATAAGTCTTAGAGCATCGAATTTATATATCTCGAAACGCATAAATTTTTCCAAAAAGTGGGTTTTCAATTTTAATAAAAATATCAGTCTGTTTTAAATTATTTTTAAACAAATGAGATCTTGCTTGAAAGAGAAATGTCTGTAGTCTTAGATTGTAAAAAAAAAATTCTACGATCCTTTTTTGGCGAGTTATCGTAATCTGAACATGAAAAAGTCAATATTTTCCCACAAAACATAAAATTAAAAAAAACTTAAAGTCCGACGAATATGAGACATGTCTAACTTTCTTCCCCACATTGTTCTGCATCGAGTGGTATCGGTCTCGACCCCATACCCCCAGCGGTTTCGGAGGAGATAGCGTGACAAGCTTTTGACAGCGGCGTTGCCGGCAGCGGCAGCGGCAGCACCAGTTACTTTATTTTAGAATAGAGAGATACATAGAAACACAAGATTTATGACAGGTTAACTTAACGTCCTTATTTTCTATTAATCTTTGAAGTTCTTCGCTTTTTCCATCCTCATAAATCTTACTACATGAAATAATAGTTTGAATTCGCTGCTCTCGATAAGTTTTCCAGTTTTTTAACTACAATGATACTTACAAAGAAAAAGACAACCTGATTTCTCCATATTTCCGATTTTTTCGTATTACAGTACTTCAATATTAACCTTTTCCTTACGGGATGGGATAGAATGTATCCCAAGAATACATATATATGTATATATATGTATATATATATTATACATACATATATATATATATATATATATATATACATATATATACACACACACACACACACACACACACACACACATATATATATATATATATATATATATATATATATATATATATATATATATATATATATATATATATATACATATATATATATATATATATATATATTATATATATATATATATATATATATATATATATATATATATACATATATGTATATATATACATATATATATATATTATATATATATATATATATATATATATATATATATATATATATATATATATATATATATATATATATATATATATATATAAAACCCTCATAATGGCCGTTCTTACAAAGGGGGTATGAAATTTCCCGTTCTAAAGAGGGATTCGGAAAAATGGGTCCCGTAAGCAAAAGGTTAAAACTACACCTCCAACAGAAAAAAAATAATTCTGGCTTATAGATCACGAAATATTAAAAGATTACAAATCCCAATATGGCGGAAGACGCCATATTGAATAAAGAGAGTTGCCCAAAGGTACCCGGTATCTCTCGATTCCTTATACCTAGAACAAACAATTTCAACAATAAAAAAAACTTAATAAAACAAAACTAGGTTCAGCTCACAGCTGCTGGACTACTACGGAGAAATGTACAAATCCTCAAACATAAAAGAAATTAGAATATTTTGATATCAGAAATTCAAGACCACATTTTACTATCTAATGAATATGAGTGTTAAAGAATAGTAGCTGTGACAAACTTAATAAATGGTTTCCTAATTGGAAAACATTTTTGTCGATTTGTCACAAATATTCTTATTAAGCTGTCTGGCATGATATTAATCCTATTTAAAATTAAATATGCTTTTTTTTTGTAGCATATGTTTACGCAACGAAGCGTAAATTCCAATAACTTAACGAAAAATCTCTTTCCCATTAGCTTAAATTAAAATATCGGAATGATTGAATATTACACTTAAGTTTTATTCTTATTAAATTTCAAGGAAGCAAGAGCTACTGAACCTCTCTTAATCTTTTTTATCCGAACATATTTAATTATCATCATTGAAGTTAGTAAATGAATGCACAAGAACCATTTTTTATTGTTCGACATTATTGATCCCCATTAGTTAAACGATATATGATTCTTTACAGATTATTAAGCTTTGGAAATTAAGCTAAAAAAGCCCCCTTTTGCTTTTGCTTATCTCTTTAAATTACCTATCTATTAATTTATCTAAATGTTTATTAATAGATGCGTTGGAAATTTGAACAGTTAGAAAGCATTCATTAAAGAGATGTGGTGCTCCTAAGTTTGGTATTTTGCCTGAAAGAGAGGAAGTAAAATATGTGCGTCTTGTAAAGTAAAGAGATTATAAAAAAATATACCGATTAAGACAAATATATTTAAATAAGTCAGGAGATTGTATTATATTTCATCCTCATGATGTTTTAAATGCAAAGGTGAAAAAAATGCAGCAGGAAATCAATAAAATGCTTCCTTTTTATATTTGTCTAGAGATTGAATTTAAATTGTCAAAATGAAGGACATATTATTGCGTTTCATAGGATAAGGATTATTAAACGGTAAAACCACTTTATAATGAGAATTACGAATATATTACACGTTTAAAATGAAAATTAAGTTTTTTTCATATTTCACAGCTTTAAAAGCAAGCTGCAATGAAATTAAACTATTCGCCATAAGAAAATGCATGTGGAATCCTGAAATCAATTTATTATTTTTTCATCTATTTTCAGACATTATATTACTTATATTTTCTAAGACCGTGCTTTAATAGTGAGATTATTATTTTTGATGTTTTACTCGTACAAAGTACAATCCCCTTATGATGTTTACCAAATTCTAAACCAGACATTGTTCTTAAATAAGAAACATAAAACCCCCATAAATACAAACAAAAAATCTTCTATTTAAAGTCATTTCACCTAACTATCATTTAACCCTTAATAATCCCCAGGAAACCCTTAAACGTTGCTCTCTCAGATCGTTGAGAGTAGAGTCTAGAGGTGTGTTAATTGTTTATTGCCATTCCTAACCGGTACCTGATTTTGGCGAAATCGCATCAGTTGGCCACTGGCAAATTTGTTGCATTCTAAAGAGAGAAAAAATACCACCTGGTCAAAAGTTAGTGCTTTGAGATATAAATTCTAGAGGAAGATTTTTAAGCTTCATTGTTATTAAGAATAAAACTGCAATTGTATAACAGATAAATTCATAAAGTCAGTTCGTTAAGGGGACAGTGGACCTTGAAACCTAAATTTTTTTGTTTTGAATGGATTTGCTTGAAATTTGAATATGTGATTAGTACCATATATATGTAAAAGTGGTTAAAATTGAAAGGTGAAATATTAATAATTTATGAATTGTGAATTATTAATTATATCAAAAATTGGCCTAATTAAAAATGTTCCATGCGCATTTCTTTTGCATATAATATGGTAATTTTTATTTACAGGATACCTTATAGAACTAACAATGAAACTTATTGCTTATTTTAAGCATTCATTAAAAATATAAAGAGAAAAATATAATAATAGTGAAAACACCCTTTTTATTACTCAAAATACCTATAAATCATCTTTTCAAGTAGAAAATTTAGAAATTCTGAGCTACGAAGCATAATTTTTTTCAATAAGATTTATTTGGTATAAAGTTAAGTATATAAAACTTAAATTTCAGAGCAATACGATAGTTAGAAATGCGCCTGGAGCAGTTTGAATATTCGTATGACATGAACATTTTTATTTTGAGAAAAACACATTTAAAGTTATTGCTGTTAGTAATCACATAATATCAAAATTAAATACAAATACCTATAACTAGGAAAGTAATCACAGAAATTAAAAATTCTTTTTGCAACACATTCCTACTCTTCCGTAGTTTCACAATTCAATAAAATTAAAAATTCGAATTTTTGGTCAAATTTCACAATTTTGAAAGTCCACTGTCCCCTTAATAAATAAATTAAATAATAATAATAATAATAACAATAACAATAATGATAATAATAATAATAATAACAATAACGATAATAATAATAATAACAATAACGATAATAATAATAATGATGATAATAATAATAATAATAATAATAACAATATCAACAATAATAATACTAATAATAACAATAACAATAATAATAATAATAATAATAATAATAATAATAATAACAATAACAATAATAATAATAATAATAATAATAATAATAATAATAATAATAATAATAATAATAATAATAATAATAATAATAATAATAATTTAAAAAAAACCTTTACCCTATGACCAGTATCACATGAGTCAATCTAACAGTGAGTGACGTTTAGGAGAGTGGATGGGGATGTGTGGGAATTGGCTATGCATCTCTTCGAAATTCCGGTCTGTCCTACATTATGACAATAGTATTAAACCAAAACAGCCTTTAATCCCCAAAGATTGTAATGGCTGTACCTTCACTGAGGAAAGCTCACGATTACATACCGTCTGTCGTAATGAAACAGATGGAAGATGATGATAAAATATATTCACTAAACGTACCGGTCATAGAATATTAGAATATTTAAAATATATAATGTACAGAATTTTATCCTATCAATCAGTCAGTCAAGGATGTCGACGGAGGGAAGAGAGGAGCTAAGTTCCCCCCTCCCGAATGTTGGGTCTTTCATACATCATCACACTTTTATCAACTCAAAACGATCCGTGATTCCGAAAGGTTTTTATTAATAAATCAATGCAACAAGTTCAAAACGACTTATCACGCCGGCAGTTAAAAATACTCTATGACAGTACTTCATTCAGAGAAGGAAACAGATGAGGAGGAGGAGCCAAGCTACAGCTCTAAAAATCGTTTCTTTCCGTTCTAACGCCAAATATAAGCACCCAAAATGAACTGTGAACCCAAAAAATTATTCTGGCTACATCGCTGCAACAAATTCATGGGGACTTTGTGTCAACTAGAGAGAATAGCTGCAAGTTGACGGCAAAAATGAAGTTTTGCTCCCTGACTACTACTTCGTTAGGGAGCGTCCATTAATTACGTGAGGCGATTTTGGCGATTTTTCGACACCCTCCCCCCCTTGGTGAGATATCGTGAGATTTGGCTCGACCCTATCCCCTCCCCCCCTAATCTCACGTGAGATTTTTCAAAATGCGCATTTTTAGTGTAAATACGTTAATCTGTGCTTGATTGCGTTGGGTTTATTTTTAAAAAAAATTTGCTTAATTATTTTTATTTAAGACTAGTTAAGACTAATATTTAAGACTACTAAGAACGCAGTCTAGAATCTCAGTGAGAAAATCGAACAATAAAATACATAAATAGGAACTACTAAAATTCGTAAAAGAATATTCATTCTAATTCAGTCCACGGGGACTCATGTGTGGTCTCAAGAGTGACTACTGGAACTATTGTGTAGGATTTAGCCATATTTTAGTGTAGAAAAATGTTTTATTTAATATAGCCCAGTTTTCTCGCAATTTTACACTGTTTCTTGCGGAAAAAAAATTACGTGATATTTGCCGAGCCCCCCCCCCCCCCCCACGTGAGACTGGGAGAGATTCGGCTCAACTCCCCCCCCCCCCCCCCCTAAAAGCCTCACGTAATTAATGGACGCCCCCTTAGTTCTTCTATCAGACATATTTATTAATAAGAACTGAAAAAATTACTTACTGAAAAAAGTTTGCAAAAGCATAAACATTAGTATTCTATAAAGGTTATTCAATTTCTCTTGACCAATACATCTTAAAGCTTTGTCTTTCTACCTGGCTTCTGAATTGTTTATTTGAGTATAATGAAGTAATGCAAGAATGGAGCAATGCACATGTTCCTTTTTGAAACTATAGTTGAAAATCTTTTATTAAATTATACCGAATATACAACCTTCACACCTGAGAATTTTCGTCTAACTTCAATATTAAAACACCTACATACTGTGCACATTGTAGGGTTCAGTGATATAGGGCTTTAGAGAAAAGCCATTAAACTTTGAATAATACTTGATCAGGACAAAACTTAAATCTCCCAATTTCCAAAATCTTGGGATAAAATATCAGTTTTTATCAAGCCGAATGATGCCACACTCTATGGCATGAGATTTATGGACGTCAGGGTTGTGTGATTTTTGTAGTCCTGAATTTGGATTAAAACTGAAGATCCCGGTCAGTTTAGCCCCCAAGTAGCAAAAAAAGACAGTGCTCTCAAAAATCAGTCAACCATTTTTTTCTTGCCTTCACATCCCACATCATACTACACAAAGAGACGGTGTAATTGACTAGGTGAAATAGGTCTTAAAGACATATTTAAACAAAATAATTCTTTAAAGCACGATATAAAGGGCTTAAGTCAAAAAAGGTGATTTTTAGATATTTGTTAGTATTGATAAAAAAAAATCTTTTGACTGGTATTAAAGGCTTAGGTCTATCAATTTTGTTTACAAAAGTACATTTCATTGTACAAAAGACTCAAGTCTGAATTATAGTTCTGCGATTCGTATAAAAGCCAATAACTTGGAATATTTAAATCACTGTTTTTGACTTAAGGGGGTCCAGGATACAAAATTATTCGAATTTTCGGAAAAAATTTTATTGCATTAAAAATTTTTGTGTTCGTTTGCGCTCAAAATGACGTTTAAACCATGTTTCTATCTTAATTAGAACAGGAGAAATTATTATTTTTTTTGCAACATTCTAATAGTAGTCAATAGTTGTTTAAACCTGTAAGTGCGCTTTTCTACATGATGGTTTTTTTTCCCCATTTCTCGTTTTTAAATTGTTATAAGTCAAGAACTGTTAAAAATAAATAGTTGAAACTTGTAACATGTCTTTTTCAACTATTTTACTTTAATTTTGATTCAGCAAATTTGAAAAAAATATTTACTTTTGAAGATATAATTTTTAAAAATAAGTAGTTGCATAATTTTTTTCGTAATTTTTAATCTAAATTTTTTTAATTTTTTTTTAAATTAATATTTTAAAAATGGTGAATTATAATTAAAAATTAAATATTTCTGTTGAATTAAATGAAAAAAAATTGAAATTCGACCAATAATATTTCGAGTTATAACGATTTTAAATTACCCCACTTTTATTAAAAATTTTAAATTTTTAAATTTTTAAAAACTTTTTGAGAAGTTTTATGATGTGATTTTGTTTACAAATTATATGGTTAAGCATCACAAAAAAATTCTAAATTTTAACTCAATAAATAAAAAAAATTCAAAATGTGTCCTGGATCCCCTTAAGCTTCAGAGAATTTTGAAAGATTTATTTAAACTTATCCTGATACTTTTCAAATTAATTTTTAAATTAAATATTTACAATAAAACCACTGTCTTAATTTTAAGAAAAAAATATTATCGAATTTCACATTGTACAATAAGAAAATGATCAAAGTCGGATATGTCAATAGAAATGGTCAGTCAGAGAAAACAAGAAAGGATAAGAGGTATATTAAAATCAATATTAAAATATGGACATTTATGTAAGTGCATTCAAAGAAAAATAGTAGTTTGAACTGAAAATATGCTCTAATACTGTCCACACTTTCAGTATCCAATTATTCATGACTGCACTATTATTTATTTGCGTTTCTTCTGGATAGAACATTTGGATATACTCCATGTCGCATTACTTATTTTTCTAAAAATACACTGTGGAAAAGAATAGAAAGTAATCATTATCGATAACTCTAGAATCTTATGTATTTTACATTTCTTTCTAATTATAATAGTCTTTGAACATATAAAGTTGATATCTGAAATTCATATCGATTTCAGACTTAAATGTTAATTCCATAAAGTTTAATCATTTTGATAAGTAGCGCAATATGATAGGAATCTGATACTTGGAGATTTAAGTATTAAATCCCTGCGAATTATTTGATAATTTGTTCTGAAAATATCAAGGTAATTTCGGGTTTTAAAAATGAGTAAATACACGAAGAATTAATAACATTTAATTAAAATGGATATTTCAGTAAGAATTTCATCACAAAGTAAAAAGACATATTGATTTATTTTCTCATTTATGTTCACATATCTTTTATTTATAAAATTATTACCATTATTTCCATTCGTAACGACAACCTCATTTTATAGTATGTTTAGCATGTCTAAAATAGCGTTGTTGTGATGTGTGTAGCACGTTGTGAACGACACTTCACAAATTTAACAAAAATGCAAAACCTCGTTTAAGTTATCTTAGGAAGAAAATGCGAAGATTTTCTTTAACATTGGTACAGACATTTGTGCCTGTGCACGAATGTTTCAAGACACCTCATTTCTTTCAAAAGTAAGTTCCATTTATGCTTTTTATGCATGACAGTCATGATACGGAAACACGGTGTTGTGTGTATACTATAAGGTGAAAGAACGAAGATTAAAACAGACATGCCTACTTTTCTGCTATAAAAGAGCAATATCACTAAACGTCAAAGCAACAGTCACAACCTTAAAGTAACGTTCTTGTTGTGTCACAATGTGCTGACCAAGTATACCACGGACCATTACTCTCATTTTTATTTAATTTGAAAATGTACGGAAAAAATGTTTAGTTATTCCCTTAATTATTATCTAAAACCCACTAGAGGATTTCTAGTATATCAACATGTCTCACAACATCTGTCTAAGTATGCCACGGACCATCAATCTCATTTTTATTTAATGTGAAAATGGACCGAGGAAATGTTTAGTTATTCATTTATTTATTATCTAACACTCATTTGAGAGGATTTTCAGTATATAAATATCTGTCATAATGTGCTGTCCATGTATGCCACGGACCACCAATCTCATTTTCATTTAATTGGAAAATGGATTGAGGAAACCTTTAGTTATTCATTTATTTATTATCTAACACTCATTAGAGGATTTTTAGTATATCAACATGTGTCACAGTGTGCTGTCCAAGTATGCCACGGACCATCAATCTCATTTTTATTTAATTTGAAAATGGACTGAGGAAATATTTAGTTATTCATTTATTTATAATCTAATACTCATTAGAGGATTCCTAGTATATCAACATGTGTCACAATGTGATGTCCAAGTGTGCCGTGGACCACCAATGTCATATTTATTTAATTTGAAAATCAACTGAGAAAATGTTTAGTATTACATTTATTTATTTTATAACACTCATTCGAGGATTTCTGGTATATCAACTGGGAAAAAGTGTTTACTTCAGGACTCCTGCCTTAATATTATTCCGCCATTGTGAACAAATTAAGAGAAAGTTTTATCCTTCAAATGATAATAAAAAGTACTTCAAGAACCGTAAGTCATTTGTTTAAGATTAAATCAATAACACTATATTTCATTCGTAGCGTTTGTTGTAAAACAATTGATTTTGGGAAGTGTTCTTGATGGAAAGTGCTTTAAAAGTTTCTTAATCAATATTGAAGTCATAAAGGTGAAGTAAATCAAACGATAAATGAATCACAGCTTTTGAATAGATAAATTATAAACATGATTTAAAATTTAGTTTCCACAATATATGCTGCTAATCAAAGTTTTCATCTTCAGAGAAAATTTTCAAAGAAAGACTTATTAATAATAAAGTGAAAAAATCAGTCATTATGCTATAAAATGTTCGAAGAAAATTGCTAGATTAGATGTATTACATAAAGTTTTAGAAAAGTTACTTAAATTTACAAAGCATACACACATTCCCCTTTGAGTCATTTTTTAGCATCTTTTTGCTTAAGAAGTTCAGTTATCATCTTTATCTAAAATCAGAGATTGATTCGGCAATAAAATTTAATCTAACATCCTCACTTTTTAACAAATATAATAAAACCAAATTTTTGTAAATACCTTTCTTATACTTTTATATTAACGCTATGCAACTTGATTATAAATTTTAAAGTGCATAGTACTTTATTTAATTAATTTTTTCTTCACTATATCGTGTATACATCAGTTTTAAGTAATAAATTTCTTTCCCAACATAACTGTAAATTATCCAGGGAAATGCGATGCTAAAAATGTTTATGTTGAGAAAAAACTCAGCCTCAGATATAGGATATTTTTTATTCTGTATATTAAATGCTTGTGTTCGTGTTTAGGATATGAAATTATAATTTTGTTTGCTGTTGTCATTGATAAATGTACTTTGATTTTTTTTGTTAACGCTATTTCATTTTAGACATAACTAATCAAATATTAATATGCAACTTGATTAAAATTTATTATCAAGTTGCATATTAACGCTATGCAACTTAATTATAAATTTTAAAGTGCATAGTACTTTATTTAATTAATTTTTTCTTCACTATATCGTGTATACATTAGTTTTAAGTAATAAATTTCTTTCCCAACATAACTGTAAATTATCCAGGGAAATGCGATGCTAAAAATGTTTATGTTGAGAAAAAAACTCAGCCTCAGATATAGGATATTTTTTATTCTGTATATTAAATGCTTGTGTTCGTGTTTAGGATATGAAATTATAATTTTGTTTGCTGTTGTCATTGATAAATGTACTTTGAATTTTTTTGTTAACGCTATTTCATTTTAGGCATAACTAATCAAATGATATCGCTGGTACTTAATTCTCTTGAGCAAACTGTTGTTACATTTCATTCCTTTAACAGTTAAACTGTTCGAAAGTAATGCATCGTCAAAATTATATTCTGGCAAAATATTCTGACAGGTTTAAAGCTACACCTGTGTGTTAATTTATGACAAAAATTTCAACCGTGAGCAGACATTTCAAGTAAGATTAAGACATGATAACGTTTATCTAATTTTATGAGTAATGCACCAGATTAGATATAGGAAATGAGCATGAATACAATGACTCTTTGTGGTAGGAGGGAAATTTAAAATACCAGATTTTCTGACATCACTGGGATGGTTAAGCAGTTGGATTTGAGTTCGATAAGGTCTCAATATCTGACCCTGACCATGGATAATGCAATAGACCAATCAAGGAGTAACCTGTAAAATTGAAGCCAAAACCATCCAAAAAGGCGTGTATTGGTTTGACTTTCTTGAAATAACAAAACTTTACTTATTGTAGGTATACATCATTGTAAGAAGAAAACATGATTAAATTTGTAGGCAATTTGGGGTCATACAGGGTCTGAAATTAGTACACACAACTGCCACCTCTGGCAACTACAACGGGTCCAACCCGGATAGACATAGAGGCGAGCTGGTCTTGGATGACAGATAACGAGCAAGTCATTCCATTCTGCTTCAAATCTATGCCACACTTCAATCGTAGTGGCTCGAGAGCGGGGATGGTTCAGTCTCTCATCAACCCATGACCAGATGTTTTCCATGGGTGAGAGATTTGGAGAACGTGCAGACCAGGGCAACAGTCGAACACCCTCTGTGTCGAGGTAGGTCAGGACACGACGGACAACATGCGGTTTTGCGTAATCTTGTTGGCAGATCTTGTTGGCGCTAAATGGGCTTGTCATTTAATTTTCGGAGCACCCAGTGGTAATAAGATGGTGTTGAAAAGAGGAATACAGATTCTCCATATTTACATCAAAGCACACTCTGACGTAAGATTACGAGGTGCATTTAAGATGGTTGTTGAAACTGGAGTGTGAGATATATTAGTAAAATCGTGTAGGATCCTACAGCCAAAGATGCTTTATGCTATGTCTTCGATATGCATATTTTAAGACAAGTAGCTTAACGTTGCTGAAATAGTTTTGCTTATTAATATGCTAACTTTTCAAAACTAAACTTTAGTTTTGATTAAAGGCTTGAATTGTTTTCTTCTAAAAGTCAGCACAACGCCGCCAGGGTAAGGAGGCTCCCTCGTTGGTCGTAATATAGCCTTTACAAGGTATCTTTACTTTACATTATTTTTCAAAAGTATGGTGACATTATTTCTGTGTTCAGTGATAGATAAGAGGAATCTAAATTTGGTAACTACGACATCTAATCTTTCAATAAATTAAATAAAACCATATACTTTATACAACTGATATGTGGATTTTTGGATAAAGGTAAAGAAAAATATAAAATAATTTTTCCTCATCTTGAAATCATTTAGTAGCTTGGTACATAAAAATTCGTTTTATTTATTCAAAAGTTTTCATCGAAATAGGCTAAAGAATTTCTTTAAAATGTGAAAATGTTTTCTTTAAACGGCTTAAAAAAGGAAAGAGTTATAAATTTTGATATGTAAACACTGCTACTATTCTTTCTAGTCACAAAAATGTGATTGAATCAAAATATTTATTTAATATATATCAACTCATTGAGAGGTAAAATAACAGACTAACTTTTATTTCTTTGGGACAAAGTTCAAGGAGAGAGGAAATATTTTGGGACCCCCGTTAACAGCAAGTTTTGATCGCAGTTTTTTCGAATGACGGGAATGGGAAGATAATAGTTTAGTGATATCTTTCTACTTATTTGGAAGAAAATGTGCAGTTAAAAAAAGTCCTGAGTGAAATCGAATATATTTATGCAATTGCCTGGTGAAATTGAAATTCAGCTCACAGGAATAGTGAAAAGAGAATGAAAGCGTCTTGATTTCTGTATCCGTATTTCCTTTTAAATATTATTTGCTTCTTTATTTCTAAGAAACTTAAACTTTGATTATCGAAAATTAATGATTCATTATTTTTTTTCAAAAACAATTGTTTCTTTATAGTAACAAACTGTATGTGACCTATACTATTCAACTTCATATTGACGGTCTAATTTTCTGAATGGAGTGGAGTTATGCCCAAACTTTTACTATTGTAAAACCTTGACTATAATGCTGGTATAATATTTTCTCCATGCAAAACTGTGTTTAAGGTTACTTCGCGTGTATCTCTACCCAATTACAGCATAAATTGTGCATCGCGTATGTATGAATCGCGTATATATCGACAGTCTCATGGAGTAATGGCACACATGGAGTAACCTTAAAATTATCATAAAGATACGTTATCATAGATTTCATATATGAAGTAAATTTGTTGTAAAGAACACTACTGGACTTTTAGAGAGCCTCATCGGAAAAAAATCTGAAAAATTACTTATAAACAGTCGTGTATTTTGAACATGCTAGAGTTGTACATAAATTTTTAAACCCACATCCATATAATTTTTAAACCCACATCCCGAGCATGGTTCCAAATTTCCTGTGAAGTGATGGCACACGAAGAAAGCCCTAAAGTTATCATAGATATACAGGGTGATTTTTAACACTCCGTCGGGCGCGTCTCGAAACTTACGTCATTGGGCGCGGTGTATCTGTCAGATACATCTCTGTTTTATATGTTTTCTGTTAATTTGTATTACTTTAAATCTTCTATTTTTATTCTTTTTAGGTCCAGGCTTTTACACCCGGACCTTTTTTTATTTTTTTACAATTTTTATTTTTCACAAAACACCAGGTAATAGAAGCAAACCGATAAATGCTTTTATTTCAATATTGTCTGTTAGCCTTGCATCTCTTTCTCTACTACGTAGATTAGAAAGTGCAGAAATGTATTTTTTAGTGTATTTCACAATTATTTCCAATATTTCGTCAGAGAAAAAAAGCAGTTCCAAGAACCGTATATAGATTTTATACCTTTCGCACTTCCGATTACTCCAGGTAATTTTGTGATAATATTCTGCGATCTACCTTTGACATTTTTTCTTCCGATCCATTTTGCCCATTTAGTACTATTAAGCCCATTTAGTACTATTTAGTCCTCATAAAATTCTGAGTCATTATAATCACTTTCACTGCTATCAGAATTAATTTCACATGTTTCTAAAATATCTTCCTCATCATCATCACTTTCATCAAATTCTTCAGGATTTAATTCCTCATTTCCATCACTAAATAGAAAACTATGAACTAGCTCAAGGTCTTTTTGGTTATTAAAACCTAAAAAGCGTTTAGCACTCATCATGGGAAACGATAAATCAAAAACGTATAGGGAATCTTGATACTTCCATAAAGCTTCAAAAGACAAACGTTATCGGGCGCATGTATCTGACAGATACAAAACTTCAAACAATCTTCAAAACGGGAAATACTCCTACACGGAAATGGTCATTACTGCATTCAAGAAGCAGGTGGTCAGATGGCCAGATACTGATAAGGTCAAAGTCGTAAGAACAAGTTTTAGGGGACAAAATCAGTGATATTGACACACGTGTATCTGTCAGATCAACGCGCCCGATGGAGTGTTAATAAACTGACACTACTCAGAACCATCTGTAGCGTGATCTATCAACTGGAAAGCCACCAAAATTGATAAAGGGACTAAGGACGACATGAGAAAATGTTTCCAAGAAAAAAAGTTCCAAAAGTCACCGATAGGGGAAGATATGGCGTTGTTGTTGTCGGTGCACCCGATAATTTGCACAAAACGCAAGTAAAACATCAAGATGCAAATTCATGAATACGTAGTCGACAGCAGCGCCAGTATATAGGGCTATAAAGATAAGAGGTGAATACCGAAAAAAGTTTTAATAAGCACACAAATTAATAACAAAAAAAATCCACTTCAACACCGATTTTTGCAGCATCACTTCTACATCCTTCAATGACTTCCATCCTGGTGGACGAGCCATTGCAACCAAAACACTAAAGTTTTCAACGGCCGAGCATAACATGTCACCAGGAATGTTCATAACAGTCCGGGATATGTTGTCCTTTAGGGTTGCCAGTTCGAGGCTACACCAAGATACACCTTGGACATTAAATAACCCCACAGAAAGAAGTCACATGGGTTAGATCTGGGAAGCGACGTGGCCATGCAAATGGAAAAAAGCGATTGATGACCCTTTCTTCTGTAAAGCGATGCAAAAGATTCCGCGCCGATCTTTTTAGCCCAAAATACTGGTGCTGCTGTCGACTATGTAGTCATGAATTTGCATTTTGATGTTTTACTTGCGTTTTATGCTAATTCTCGAGTCCGCTGACATCAACAGCGCCATATCTTCCCCTATCGGAGACTTTAAGAACTATTTTTTTCATGGAAATTCTTTCCCATGACGTCCTTAATCTCTCTATCAATTTTGCTGGAATTCCGGCTGATATATTGCTCTACAGGTGGCTCTGAGTAGTGTCAGTTTAATAAAAATCACTCTGTACATTACTCCAGATTTTATACAAAGACCGCAATTTCTATATAAGAACACTGTCGGAGTGTTAGGAAGAATTATCAGTAAAACAATAATAAATGATAATTCAGAAAGTACTGTAAAAATCAAACAGATGTTGCATTAGTCGTAAAAGGGAAGTAAGAGAGTTTATGAGAAAGTAATTTGCAGTACGATATTTCTGCAATCGCTTGGTTGATTTATTCCTCAATACGAAGTCTATAGACTCAAGGTTTGGATGCTGATTTAGGCAACATGTTAATGCTGTAGTACGAAAAAATTTGTAGGGATAGTGACATATGGTGCTGTATGCAAAAAATCTCGTTCTCGAAGCTTACTAAAGGTGTATTGTTAAGAAGAAAAACTTCTGGAAAATTCGCTCATGATTTCTTAATAAATATGTTATATTACTCGATGGAAGTCTTATAATTAAAGGCAATGAGAGAAACATATATAGAGCAAAAAACTGGAATTGTGCTGTATAGGGTCCTATAGTGCAACAAAATATATATTCAGGATAAAATATTTAATTAATGCGTAATAATGAAACATTCAAGTTGCTGTAGCACTGGCAACAGAGGTTTTTTATCGGTATAGCGGGGGGAGGGGTGGGGGGTAGATTTATATCAAAATGTTGTAAAATCACATCGTATTATATTATGCAAAGGAAATTATTTTTTCAATAAAAGCATTTTCAGATGCCTAAGGTCAATAGTTGCCTTTTTCTGGTATAAAAGAAAATCAATTGACAATAAATATTCTGTTACCCGGAGACTATATATTGAAGATTCTTTAAATTATTGAATGGAGGCTAAGATCTGGTTCAAAAAGACCAGGAAAAAGACATTTAGAACAAGTAGAGGTGCATTTTAACCAATAGTATATGAGTATGCAGGGGAATAGTTTAAACAAGAGAGCAGCAAGTAAATGGAGGCTACTATGAAAGCTAAGATATTCTGGTAAGAGACAATTTGTCCTCAGATCATGAGTCATAATATTTTTTTTCTGAAATGAGAAGGCTGACTTACGTTATTGGGATATACACTATGCTAATGAGAATGTAAATGGGTATGACAAAATCATGTCACTTGTAAATATAAAACAATTCAACAGCAAGTAAACGTTCTATTGAAATAAAACTGATATACTTGCTTAGAGTGATCTTCAAAACACCATTTCTCATAAAAAATCTGGCTAGAAATCAAACACCACCAATGTTATAGATAGAGTGGGAGTTTATAATCCTAAAATATAGGATTTTCTTCGATGATTGTGGGCTGACATATATTATTATTACAGATGTAAACTCTTCATATTAAATTAATGTAAGAGAGATCATTTTTGTTGAAATGATGTAACCAATTGTCCTGTTAATATAATTTTTGCTCATCTCTGTGTTAAAAAAAACAAATGTACAATTATTTTCTCATACTTTAATATTTTTTATCAACTATGCACTTTTTTTTATTAAGATTCAAAAATTCTATAGGCTAAAGGATGACTATCATGGATTCTTAAATGTCTGAGTACACAAAATCCATCTTTTTCAAACAAAGACTTCGTTCAATTATCACTAAAACCATAAGAAGATTGAAAGCATATACATACTAATTTATATTATTTCGCAAGAATTTCTCGAGTTAAAAGTATCGTATTGGAATTATTTATAAGCATTACCCAACTGAAATAAATGAAACATACTGCAATCGTCAAAAGAGAAATTGCAAAACCATGAAGGAATGCGCTTAGCGATGTGAAAATTACAGGATCGGTAGATGTCAGAGTCATATGCAAATGATTAAATGCGCTTGCGCATCTGGTCACATAATAACCAGTTTCTGGATATAAAAGCCAGTAGCTGGCTCGTTCTGTATAGGCTATCAATGGCAGATTGTTATTGTAATGAAACTTGAAGAAGGGTAGAAAATTCCTCGGAGACATCAGCGAACTTAGTACCAGCAGTTATCGTCTGAGGAACGAGAACATATCTTAGAACTACATGAGCTCGGTTTGTCGATGCGCGGAATTTCCAGTCGTGTTGGACGGGACGTCAGTACAATTCAGCAATGTGTGGCACGATGGACGCAGGACCATCTGAGAACACGGCAAAAAGGCAGTGGATCGTCGAGGTGCACGTCAGATCAGACTGATATGAAAATTCGGCGAATGTTTAATGGGGACCAGTTCACCACGGCAAGTTATATTCAAACCTACCTACCATTATCAGACAGGGCATTTGTCTCCTGCCAAACAATCTGTAGCAGGTTGCATGAGGCAGGGATGCGCGCACGGCTGCCAGCCACTGGGGTTCCTTTAACCACTCGACAGAGTCTTGTAAGTCTGGCTTGGTGTCGACGTTATCGTCACTGGACGAACAAATGACATCGGGTTTTGTTTTCAGACGAATAAGGTTTTTTTTATGGAGGAATGGCGGCCGTAAACATGTGTGGCGGCTTCCTGGAGAACGTTACCTACCAACCCATATCGTCGAACGTCACACCGGCCCCACACCGGGCTTTATGATTTGGGGTGGCATCATGTTCAGACAGCGGACAACCATTGTACACATTCCTGGCAGTTTAATATCGGCCCGGTACGTAACACAAGTTGTTTTGCCTGTGGGTCGGCCACTTGTGCAGGCCGCCCACGGCACGTTATTCCAGGAGGACAATGCCTGGCCTCATGTCGCACGTCACACTCTGAACAGTCTCAATGGCATTCATATCCTTTCCTGGCCGGAAGGATAATCCCCCTCACCCGATCTCTCTCAAATCAGGCATGTGTGGGTTGTCATCGGACTTGCGGTGCACAGGACACCACAGCCGCATACCGTACAGGAACTGAAAGCTGCAGTGGATTCGGCGTGGCAAGGAATATCTCAGGAGACCATTAATAGCCTCATTGACAGCATTCTTTGCCGTTTAGAGGTCTGTATAGCTGCCCGTGGTAGCCACATTAGACACTAAATAAACTGTTTAATTTTTCATATCTTTGTTTGTTTCCTTAATCATCTGCATATGTGTCTTACCTCTACCGATCCTGTTATTTTCACATCACTACGAGCATTCCTTCATGGTGTTGCAATTTCACTTTTGACTACTGTATGTTAAAAAACGTAATTAAAATATAAAGTTGTTCTATGTTGTAACAGCAATTACATTTCATTTCCTGAGGCATGAAATATTTTATTTAACTGGTCTTTGAAAATAATTTTTCAAACAAAGCATTTGTCTAGACAGAGAGTTAAAGTAAATATTTATTCATACTCGCAGCTTGAAGTTATTGCGGGGATATAAAAAAGTTTATAGATAATTTTAGAAGAGTTTTAAATTAAGTGCAAAACATTTCCTACTTTGAAAATTTCGTAAAATTTTGAATTTTAATGCACGATAAGAAACAAACAAATGCAATGTAATTTAAAAACTTTTGTATCCTATTTGAAAAAAATTAAATATGGTTTTCTAAAACCAGTTCTCGAGAAGTTAGTAAACCTATGCAATCATTTTTTTAAAATGCCAATTTTAGTGAATAATTTTACAAATAAATTGTTTACATTTGGTATATTTAAGTTATTGTATCATTATAACAATTTAAAATTGCTTTCATACATGCATGCAGAAATATTATCCATTATGTTTACAAACACATGTGTAACACAAGGAATTGTAACGCAATTTAATTGATCACACTTTAAATCAGATAGTAACGCTAAAATATAAGCTGTTAATTCTTATATATTCGATTCTTAGAAAGAAAATGGATACTTTTTATAAGAAACGTAATAAATAGTACAATTTGCATTGACTTCTTATTTCACATTCAGGAGACACGTTATAATGGAGAAAAGCAATAGTTGATGAGGCCTTCATCACTTTACCACCATTTAAAAAACTCTTTTCGGTTATTATTGATTCGATGGAAAGTGTTTCTATGGAACCCCCCTCATGAAATCCAAAATTCTTATTGAAGGAAGTTATGAAAATTCAAAGGACACATAACTTTTAAGTCATTATTTCTAAGATAGTTTTCTTGTTATGACTATATAACAAGAGCGGGGTTTCATTTCCAGTTTTTTTGCCCTTAGCCCTGGTTTTACCAAATGATCTAACCCACTCATAACAGGAACCGCTGTTTTCAATGATTAAACTTACATGTTCGCCCTTTTCTTCCCTCAGGTAAACGACAAACAAACATACACACACATATATATACAAGGGGATTTTTTTAAACTGACACTACTCAGAGCCATCTGTAGCACAATCTATCAGCCGAAATTCTACCAAAATTGATAGAGGGACTAAGGACGACATGGGAAAGAGTTTCCATAAAAAAAAAGTTCCAAAAATCGAGGATAGGGGACGATGTGGCGCTGTTGTTGTCGGTTCACCCAAGAATTTGCATAAAAGGCAAGTAAAACATGAAAAAGCAAATTCATGACTACGTAGTCGACACAAGTGCCAGTATTTTGGGCTATAAAGATCGGTGCGTAATCTGCTGCGACTTCGCTTTACAGACGAAAGGTTCATTAGTCACTTTTTTGCACTTTTATGGCCGCCTCGCTCCCCTGACCTAACCCATGTGATTTCTTTCCGTGGGGTTATTTAAAATCTAAGTTGTATCTTGGTGAAGTCTCGAACTTGGCGTCCCTAAAGAACAACACATCCCGGACTGTGATGAACATTCCTGGTGACATGTTATGCTTGGCCATTGAGACCGTAGTGTTCAGGATGGAATGTGTCGTCCACCAGGACTGTGGTCACATTGAAAGAGGGAGAAGTGAATTTGCTGCATAAAGTGGGCTGCAGTGAAATTTCTTTGTTATTCCTTTGTCTGCTTACAACTTTTTCGGTATTCATCCCTCATCTTTATAGCCCGAAATACTGTCGACTACATAGTCGTGAATTTGTATTTTGATGTTTTACTTGCCTTTTATGCAAATTCTACGCACAAAAAAAGGTGCACGCACAACAAAAGCGCTATATCTTCCCCTATAGGCGAATCTTGGAACTTTTTTTTTCTTCACGGAAACTCTTTCCTATGTCGTCCTTATTCTCTCTATCAATTTTGGTAGAATTCCGGCTGATAGATCGCGCTACAGACGGCTTTGAGTAGTGTCAGTTTAAAAAAAAAATCACCCTGTAAATAAATAAATAAATAACTATAATATATATATATATATATATATATATATATATATATATATATATATATATGTATATATAGAGAGAACGTCTGACAGATACTATATTTGAAAACATGTCTCCCAACATCGAGGCCTATTATTCATAACTAAACTATCCCTGTCCACACAGGAAGAGTTGATATCACTAAATCGAGAAAAAATATAGTTGCTGAGTTAAATCCCTAACTAGCAGTTGTTTTGATCACTGAATTAACATTGAGTAAATGCTCGCAGAACACCTGCATTTATACAACTCAACTGAACAAGCCCATTCTCAGCCAATAAGACACTGCTTACAGTCTGTGTGTCATGTCCCTCTCCTTTTTATCAAGGTTGAAAGCTATTACTCAACCATGGAAATTCAAACAAGACTAAGTTGATCTCAAGCTTTTTGAGGAACGATGGAAATTAATTAGGAAGCTATTGTTACGAACACTACACAGGGCAACAGTGGTTTTGGTGCCACGGTATATGGAGCTGATTTCATATGAATTTGATGTCCTGAATTTAAATATGGAATTAGTTTTGGCCTAGGAGCTCAAATTTCTAAGATAAAAACATTTTAGTGAAATATACGTTACGCTATTTTAAGTTAAATTCATGGATCAAATTAAAAAACGAAAGACAGATTTTTTTATAATTATTATATATATTTTTTTAATGTTAAAGGAACATAAAAATCAGATAATATGCAGTAGTGCTTATCTAATTACAAAGAGCAAGAAAGAGAAAAAACGTCATCGATGAAACTAACTAGTTACTGAACACTTCGTAAACTTCTTTTTCGTGACATTCTTGAATGCATTATGGAAAGGTCCCTTTTTAAATTTCTAGCAGTAATCTGCCATCATGTGCGTATCCCATCTTCCTTGGTAGTTTTAATATCGTGGTGAAATCTTTCACCTGGTGAATCCTAAATTTTTAGGAAAATGGCCTAACTGGCTGTGTAAATAGTGGCTGTGTAGTAATGCTCATGTTACACCCAAGGGATCTGAAACTGTTTAGCATCTCGTTTATCAGTTCAACATTAGTTTTCAGCTATGCATTTGCCTAGAAATTTTTCTGACAACTGCGACAAATGAAATCCAGGCTTTCCACTCAGCCTCATTCATGGAATTTACGAAAGCAGGATCCTTAATGAGTTGTCATATTTGTGGGCTGTCAAATTTTCCTGGTTTATTTTTTTCCGTACTAAACTTAGGCATTTTTTCCCTATATGCAAAGCATGATCCGTTCTTATCAAGACCCTTTACAAACTGCTTCATTAGGCCCAGCTTGATATGCAGTGGAGATGATTTTCTCTCGTCCAACTAAGGGGTTGTTAATGACATTCTTTTCCCCAGTGTCCATATTTTCTTTCTTAGGCCTCTCTTTTCTAACCCAGTGGTATATTTTGTCTCTGCTATCCCAGAGGCACACGATGCAAGGATATTTGGTGTAACCATTTTGCTGTCCAAGGAGAAAGTTTACCATTTTTAAGTCCACATAAGTCACCCATTGATGTTCATGATACTTTATCTTCTCCAAGATCAAAGCTATGGTGTCATATTCTTCTTTCATTTTCGTTGAGTGAGCAATTGGTATTGAACCATATTTGCTCCCATTGTGTAGAAAGACACATTTCAAACTTCACTTTGAGCTGTCAATAAATAGGTGTCAATCACCTAGAAAATATTCAGGAAGACACATTTTTCCCAGGAATCCTATAAGATTGTGACAAAATATAAGATTGTCTTCTTGAAAGAAGAAGGGTAGCAGATTCTTTTGTCTTGTACGATAAAATGTAATGTTGGTTTCTGGTTCCTGTAAATTTTTGTCGATCAACCTAGAAGCCTGTTTCAGACGCTTCTTTTGACAGGTTAAGATCTCTTGTGAGGTCGTTTAATTCATCCTGGTTTAAACGCGGAAGAATTGATGACATCCTCTCATAATCACTGTGGTAAACTATGGTAATAAAATGCTTTTTGTTGAGTTTAAGACACCTTCACTAGACTTACCAATCCTTTGTTAAAAAATGATGTGAAAAGTTATATCTCTTAATGTCTTGTAAACAATACTATGTAATTTTGTTACAAAGCAAAGTAAGTCTTCTTAGTTAAGGATTTTGTATTGCTTACTACCCATAATACTTGCATTATCCGGATTTTTGATTGTCCAGATTACCTATGGTCCCAGTTAGTTCGGATAAACGAGGTTTTACTGTATCTAAAAAATGTAGAGCTCATAGAGAAAAACTGATTTCATATTTAGATCCAGCGCCCAAAATATAGCTAAAATCGGTACTTTTCCGTTAGCTGGGCGCAAGTGATATACCGCCAAATAGGCCTCACAAGTCGCATTTTCAGTTGCTTTGCTTAGTTAACTCCCGTAATACGTGTGCGTGAATAAACAAAATATATAAGTAACCATGAATATTTTATTCATTTAGTAAAGAGACCAAAAATATTTAATGTCCTTCAAGATGTCTTCAAAAGGACTGTCGCCACAGAAACTCAGTGCTAGGTAGGTCCTACTCAGCTATGTAGGATTGCAAATGGTGGCGTGCCGTTCCTCAGTGTTTTTTTTTATATTGCCATATGGTGCTTCATCACAATTGCTCAATCTTTTGTACGATTGGGAAGAAAGCAAGTATAGTTTGTGGTTAATTAGTTTTCAATTTTTATTCGTGTAAATTTTGGCGTTATTTAGCTGGGTCTCTGATCTTAATCATGTTCTCTCTGATTTATACCCTCTGATCCGCCCTCTTCGTCCAACTTTTCGTGTGGTAATATACTCCTTCAAAATGTAAATTGTTAGGCTGGCAACTTTTCATCTTCGCCAAAGGCGACACTTGTTAGGGCACACGCCAAATGCGCCCGGCTAACGGAAAAGTACCCTAAAATCAGTTCGAAAATCCTAGGCACCAAGAAAAAATTTTTTTTTGTTGACCTGTGTTATGAAATAGGCATAAAAATGAATAATTAAAAAACGAGAAACATTTTTATTTATAAAAATTTTGTAAACCTTTTTGTAAAATATTGTAATAAATTAGAAGAATCATTACTTCATAGAATTATAAGATTCATTACTTCATAGAAGATTGAATCAAATCATTGTATTATTGCGGTGTGTAAATTCTATCCATTCGTCTAATTTTCCTTTTAGCAGTCCTCAAATTCCGATCATATTGCAGGAATGAGTGCCCTCGAACAGGGAAATACTGATACATTTTTCTAAATTGCCCAGTAACCAATGCAAGAAAAAAAACGCACTACAGCGTTATTGCGGTTTTGGCCTCCCCAGGCATCACTGAAAACGTGAAGCTCTTTAACCTCAGGATCTGTATTTTGAATTTTCAACTACAGCATGCTACAAACTTCGTTAGGTCCACGTTTCGCTTCTTACTCTGAATAAATGCAGAAATCGGCAATCTGTTTTCAAGTCTTGTTTTCAGAACACATACAGCAGAGTTTCCTCATCTGTAAAAGAGCGCGACAACAGCGACAGTCTGGCCAAGCACGGTATCAATAGTTTGAAGAAGGTAACAAAACCTGGATATTTTCCCTCCTTCAAATTAACAAATATTGCGAGGCCCGATAACACCAGTACGTGAATGATTTTCGCTTCATTTTTACAGCTTACTAGGAGCGTCTATATGTAAATAGCAGTTTGGCTCAAAAAAATGAATTTCAATTTTTTAGCGCTTGTTCTCTTCTTCAAACTGCAGGTTCGATTTTCTTCGATGCTGAGGATCTAGGGATATCATATAATGCACGTTTCTAAGTATACCCACTCACAGAAATCTACATTTCTACCTGTATATTCACTAACTTCATCTTCAAATCATAGTCGTACTCAAAAACTCTGGCAAGCAAGGGATTCTTGCAAGGGTAAAAACAAATAACAGACCCTGGTTACGAAAGCTGGTTATGACGGTGGGTTATTTCTCTGCTTCCTTATTTCAAGGACAATGTTCTACGTAACTTTTACGGATTGAGGCCATGAATTATCGTGGAACAAAACTCCTCTTGTATTGACCCTGAACGGGATAAATTTAAAGTAGAACAACTAAACAAAATTTCTCGAAATAATGTCAGGGTGTAAAAAAGCATAAATGAACAAAAACGAAAATCTTTGAATCTTTTTCAAAAACCTTTTAGGAATAGAACTTTCTATGTTGACACGTTAAGTAAAATATACTTTCAAACCTAATTTTGAAATATTTGATATAGGCGAAGTCTCAGTGTAGAATTTAAAATGTTTTAAGTCATTACAACTATCATACAATTATCATATCAGTCATTACAATTATCATATCAGTCATTACAATTATCATATCTTCATAACGATAGCTATCGTTATGAAGATATGATAATGTTCCCCTAGGTTTTCTTTTAATTAAAGTTTTTCGAATAGGATAAAATAATGAAAGAAAAATAGCCTTAAGTGAATTTTAAATTACAAAACCAGTTAAGGAAAATTAACTGTAGGAAAGAAAATTTATTTGTGCACATTAAATGTTTGAAATATTAAATTCATGTAAGAATGTTGTAGTAGTAACTTATGTTTGATTATAAGTGAAATTATTTCAGGTTAAATTATAATTAATTGAGCCGCAGCTAATTATTTTTTAACCATTTTCCAATGAAAAGCACCTTGAACGTGAGATTTTTTAATAACACTTCCTTAACCTAGAGCAGATTAAAAATCAACTGGTGTAAATATGAGGTGGAAAAATAAATAGAACGAAAGAAATCTTTTATTCAATATTTTGGGCTATTCAGGTGTCATTGCAATTAACTATAAGCTATAAAATAAACAATGCATTAGAAAATAATACAAAGATTGCATGAATATAAAGTAACATGCATAAACAGGCTAATGAAACATCATGTAGGTCCTTTTATAACAAAATTTGTTATAACAAGTCAGTTATGCTTCAAGACAAAAATACATGGTACAAAATGCCATTTGATTGATGCTGTTTTCCCTGTACATATAATACCAATAATTATAATTTTTATATTGAGACTAATTCAAAGGAAAACTTATATATCGGTACTGTTTGATTACTTTTGTACTAAAAATAGTTATTTTTTAAGAGTTAAAAAATAATACACACAGTGCGTCGCGTGACTTGTACTTCTGTTATCAGTATGTCTACTTAAGGAAAAGTCATATTACTATTTGATTTCTGTTTAATCTGACGAAATTAAAATAACTAAGCAAGTTATGTTACTAACTGAAACATATTTCTTACATTCAACCATATTTAGTAAAATGATCAGAAAATGTGACAAAAAAATTCAATTCCATTACGAATTTCTGAATTACTGATATTGCATAGAAATTAAATCCCGTTATTTACAAAAGTACTTTGGAGAAATTAATACAGCGTAGAAAATATTTTGAAAATAAATATTTTACATTAATAATTACAACTATTAAGGAACAGGATTCATTATGTAAATTTACTTTTTTTGACAACCCTTTGTGTAAAGTCCTCCATGCTTAGCTACAAGAATTTTTTTTTCCACTCTTCCAAATTTCTTAATACACCCCCATCAATCTTTTTAGAAAAAGCAGAAACCTTTGACGGTATGAGAAGTATATTTATCACCTTTTGTTATTTTGACTTTATTTGAAATATTTTATGTGAAAATACAGATTTCATACAAAATGGGCTCTTATAAACGATCCATCACTTTCTAAATGGCATTTTCAGGAAAACAGCATTATTATTCCTCGATTAACCAAACGAGAGATCAAATTTTATGAACACATAATTGACAGAAAACGAGTTTGGTCTTCATTTGCTGTCCAAAAGTTGCTGACGTTGATGCGTTTACGCATGTTTAGACAAGCATAAGTGGCCAATTTTGGTATATTTTCATAAAGTTGTCGATCTGAAAATGTTAAGCGACCAGGTTACAGAAATATCGCTTTATTATTCACAAGTTTTGAGTCCCGAGTAAGTACTAGATTGTCTAATTTTAACATTAGATTTCGCATATAAATATCATCTTTATTTTACATTTGTCATTTATAATCAGAAGAAACTTGTACTGTGTTTAATTTTAAATGATATTTTTCTCAGTATGAAAGAATGCTTTCTATCCTGTGTTTGTTGTATGAATACTTTTTCTTAACATTGGACATATTCCTTTCACAAATTTTCTTTTCGTGCGATGGCAAAAGTATAATTCATCATTAAAATTATTTAAGGTTTAACACAAATTAACATTTGGATTAAAATGGGTGTGGTATATTGTTTTAGTAACCATTATTGGGTATAGTAAGGACTTTGTCAAAATTCAACAGTCTATAAAAACTTCATTGATTATAATACGCTTAAAACTCATTAAAGAACTATATCTGTAAAGAAAAAAATTAAATTTTGAAGTGAATATCGCTTTAGAAATATGAGATTTATTGAATAAATCAAAGTGTATAAAAAATTCAGAGCCTCAATTCTCATTTTGATCAAAGTTACTGAACCCATGTTTAATCAGTTTAATTTTTCGTTACCATTATATTGCATAATATAAAAATATACGTCTGAGTTTTACTTTTAATTTGAAATTAATACCTATCTTACGTACAATTTCCGAAGAATATCTTTGTTTTCGTTTATCTTTTTATTTAAGCATTTAAAGGTTTATTAAAAGGAATGGCATGTAACGAAGTTCTTCACATATATGTATTACGTCTAACCACTTTCTATCCCACAGAATTTTCCTATTCTGTCTACCACCCTATCAAATAGTGTCCACACATTCAAGTTGAATAATAATTACAATATATTACATAGACAATGTAATATACTAAAGGATAATTCTTATTAGAATTTTCATAAAATATTTTACAATGACTGTTTAAATTTATAATACAATTGTTCTTCTATAAAGTATAATTACTTCCAGTCATTCAAAATAGTATTTATTATGACTATGTCATGATTTATTTCCCATAAGCTGAAAAAATATGATCGAAAAACTAGATTTTAAACAGAATTTTTCTGAATTATTTATATATTATATCAAATGATATCAAATTCCAAAATTTAAGTCATGCCTAGCTCCTGAGCCTGTATTTCAGGCCCCTTTTCGTCCAACATTATTCACTGCTTTCTTTTTTTTTCGTTACAACACGAAAGAAATACTCAAAGTTTTTTATCTTGAAGTTATTCGTTTCCAAGGACAAATCTCTTCAGTTTCATGTATATTAAAGGTTTTTCATTTAGAAAGTAATGGAAAATTTAATATATTTTTCCTTTAGAAAATCCCTGAAAGAAGGTATTTATTAGTAGCCCAAGATAGTTGATATGGTGTATACTGTCCTACTGATATATACTTTCTTTTACTTTTAAATTTATACTAAAATTACTCTCATATATTTCTACTTTTCTCTAAATAAAAACCATTTACATCCATTATTCCACTACATGTGTATGTAAACTATATACTAAATTATAAAAAAGAAATCAATAAATATCATTTAAATCAATAACATATAAATACCTATCAACCCCACAATCTACAGAACTTGATCTCCTTTTCAAAAGAATAATAGATTACTTAAAGAAGATTTTAAAAGCTCATTACATCAAATTTGGGGTACTGTCAAATATATAATACTGAAGTAATAGGGAAGTGTGATTGTCAGACTCTCGTCTCCCATTCTTAAGTGGAATTGATGAATGTGAGTAATAGCGTCTTCAATAAGCCCAAAATAAACGCAAACAGGTGTCGAACGATATACACCTTTGGAGATGTGCGACAATAGGTAAAGGTACGCAAATCATTTAGAATGATTTGTGAAACCCATTAGCGGCGCGCTTTTCCAAGGCAAGAGCCGTCAGGAAAGAAATTCACCATAGGTGGTCTGCAGAGGGCGGAACCGGAAAAGGTTCGGTATTCGAGATTTTTCGAGAAAGGGCTGAGAAGAATGCATAAATAACGACGCGGTTGCGAATGAAGAGGAGAATAGACATGGACTGTTGAAAGGTCGCCACGCGTACGGAGAGACGGGGGTCTCGTTTGGACTTTGAATAATGAACCCCGCTCTCAGGAGTGTATTAACGTTCGTCGGAATGAACCTTTGTAAATGATTTATTTAACCAAGATTTTAATGTGTTCAATAAACCAGATGTAAATAAGAGTTGGTTCTACAGTTATGATTACTTCTACAAGATAATGATTTGTCGGATCACGACCTTAAACGTTAACAGTGATGAAATAAATAAGAGATTTCAATGTGACCATGATTATGCACATTTCTTCGAGCTATTTTCAAATATATGAGACATTCAACTTGTTGTATTTCAGCTGAATTTTTAGTCAGCAAAATTCCTTAAGGTTATTTCATGAATAAATTCAGTGGAAAAGAAGCAAAGAAAAAATCTTTTATTTTAAGTCATCAACGAAAATTGCTAAATCTAAATATGGAAATCAAATTCACAAACTGAACAAGATACATGACCTAAAGGGAAATATATATAACTTTTCATGACTAATAGAATAGTAGTTCCCGTAGTTTTTATTTATTTGTTTACATACATCGAGTGTAGAATGTGTTATCACCTCCCGACAATTCTACACAAATGAGCTTTGACGTCACATTGTTACTGAAAGAGTGTGTGATTAGAATAAGGCGTGATCCCCGGATGATTGTAAAGACTGCTGAAGTGTATTTCGTGTGAAGGAATTGGTAAAAAAAGTAATTTAACGGAATTTTCTTTCTAGTAAGGCAGTCACTTGATTCTTGATATTCACCCATCTGCACCGTGAAATCTTATTGGCAACTATACTATGGGAGCACCATTTCAGTGAGCCAATATTACTCCTTATGAGGGGACAACACGAGAAAATGCAAGTACAGTAACCACCGCTTATAGTGATCAGTGGTTATAAGAATCAACCGTTTATAAGAATCAATATCGCGAAAGCAAAAACAAATGTATTATTTCCATGTTAAAATTTTCGCTTTAAAGAATCAATCCACCGGTTTTAAGAATCAGCTTGCACTCTTCGCTTTCCTTTCATTTTTCCGAAAAAGCCACTTAAACGCTCAAAAGGCACAAAGTTCTTTCTTTATTTTTTTTTAAAGAAAGAGTGATAAGATGGGATGGAATACACTTGTAAAATGCATCGCTTTCTTTGTTAGACATAACATAATACTTTCCCCTTAAACGCTTTAGCACAACACTGTCCTATTATTATGACCTGGGGGCTTCTTTACCCGTCCGGGTCCGATTTCACTTTTCTCCAGTGACAAAGAAAGACAGGGACTCTTTTTTCCCACCTCCCACATCCTGGTTGCGGATTCCTGGACCCTGAAACGCACAAATTTTGCGGAGAAATGTCCACAATCACTTAAGCAAATGTGACATTAGTAGATTAAGCACGTTATCAAACCGTGAAACGTAAGCTAAATGGTTAATCTTCGTCTGAAGCTATTGGTATTGAAAGAGGTATAAACAGCCTCCTGAATACTTCATTACGTCAAACTACCATAGAAAACTTTTTCTTGCTCCCCTCCTGTAGTTGAAATGTTAAAACTGTTAAGCAGGTATGTTGTAACAAATATTGGCTTTTTTTTTCTTCTCTTACTATAATCATGTGTATCTACTTTTAGGTCTAGAAATTAAGTTGTATTTTTAAAATTATAAAAAAATAATTTTAATAAAAGATAATTAACGTAAATTAAAGAGTGTTTTATGGTAAATTATCTAATATATGTGTATATAGTTGTGTGTGTGCTTGTCCAAAAACCTAAATTTCGGCTATAAGAATCAACCGCTTATAAGAATCAAAAACAGTTGTAACAAACGTGATTCTTATAAGCGGAAATCACTGTACTTGGAATATGAGCCCAAGCCCACTGCGTGGAAACTCAAGACGGTAATCACTATACCTTGTGGAAGGCTACACGAATGACTGAGGGTGTTAAAATCAGTGAAGCGAGTATTAGGGAAAGTGATCGCTTGGAAATTATTCGAGAACAGCTGGTATTCATCTGTACAGAAAAGGCTACGAAATTAAAAAACTGGTTTCAACGTAAGGCGTCTGGACGCATGGGCTATTTGATGCTCCAGCTCAAAGAATATTGTCTAGACATGTCCAGCCAACAAAATGGCAACAGTACATCAGATTACAGAAAATCGTAATCAGGAACCAACTCATTACTCAAATTACTTTTTGCTGCATATTACGCCTCATCATGTATGAAACCCGAATGCCTTTTCGAGAACCATTGTTTCTGCAATTAATGAGATCAAACGTCTAGAGTTCACACATGATCAGAAGGTTTGGACAGTAAATGAAAGAAAAGAGATAATGTGGTCCAATGAATAACGTTTTCATTTATACCATACCTATGCAAGGGTATAAATGGGGAGAAAAGAACACGAAATCATGGTGCCTAACAGCATGAATGACCTTGCAACAACACTTTAAGGTAGTGGAGGCAATGTTATGGTTTGGGGTTTGTCATCCTGGCATTATTTGGTTGCTTTAATTATTGTGAAAGAACATCTAGATGACAAGGAGTATTTAAATATTGTAGCTGACTAGGTACATCCACTTGTGTGAAAGGTTTACCCCAGCGGAGATGATTACTACTAGACGGTCAATACTCTTCCAGAAAGCTCACAATGTTTACAGATAGTTTGAAGAGCATGACATAGATTTGAACTTGCTCAATTGGCATTTACAATCACCAGATTTCAAATCAATTAAGAGATATTCTAGCACTGAGATTTAGGTTTCTTTTAAAGGGTGCTGTTAAAGAGTGATATTGATGTTGTGTAGTAGTTTGTACAATATTTCCTTTCGAATATTATCCTGGGAAGTTACAGAGTACTTAGTAACTGAAATACACCTCGAGATTTTGTTAACGGTGGTTATTACACTCTGGAAAAGAATATTAGCATTAAGTTTCATATTTTGAATTAAATTAGATCACAGCTTATATCAAACCTTTACGTTATTAGGTTCCATTAAGAATACATTTGACAAAACATGTTCAACAACATATTAATTAGGCCTTAACCTGTTATACATATGAATAGCGAAAAAGTATATATTTAAAATAAAATATGACTAACAGTAAAAGGGAAAAAATCTTATAATAAATTTCAGATTTTGGATATTTTAAATAATTAAAGGTGTGTTTGTTGAGAGGAAATTCATAAAAGTCAACCGGAGTATATTTCACAATAAATTTAAAGGGCATTTTTAAGTTAATTATTATATCACTCATTATTTATTAAAATATTTGCGGTTAGGATGGTGTAACTTAATCATTGTACTTATGATTAAAGCTGAACTTAAGTATTCCCGTATTAAAGCATCAATTTATCATTTTAATGAATTTATGATTAGATGTATTTATTCATTACTCTGTTGTAGGAATGGAAATAAATTGAGTCTATTAATAATTTCTCTGTAAACGTTGTTATTATAAATTAACATTTCGTATGCAGGTTCTGGCGTTGAGAAATAATAGGATGATTGATTTATGGGAGATTTTTGGAAGATAATTTTTTGTTTTTTGTTTGATGCATCCCTTAAAAGGTAAGGAACTCGATTTTTTTCATTTTAACCCATCAGTATCATGAAGATAATAGTTCTTTAATGTGTAAACATATATACATGAGGTCCAAATGGCATAATAATATGAAACTGTTAATAATCTAAGAGAGCTATACTGCATTTTTGGTTGGAGGATGAACGTTTTTGACTACATCTGAGACTGATAGATGACTATGAAACGAAGTTTATGTGAGATATGATAGCGATTAAAACCGCTTTAGTTGAAAGATATAAATACACATGTGTTTAAACTAAAGTTACTTTTTATTTAAGGGGGTCCGGGACACGTTTAAAAATTTTTTTTAGTTAAAATTTTGAATTTTTTTGTGATGGCTAACCACATAATTATTAAACAAAATCACACCATAAATCTTCTCATAAAATTTTAAAGCATTTTAAAATTAAAATTTTTAAAAAAAGTGGTGTAATTTAAAAGCCTTATAATACACTCAAAATATTATTTCTCGAAATTCAATTTTTTTATTTAATTAAAGAGAAATATATGTTTTAATTTCGATTCAACATTTTAAAAATATTACTTTAAGAAAATTAAAAATATTTAGAGTAAAAATTAAAACAAAATGATGTAACTTATTTTTAAAAAATCATATCTTAAAAAGTAAATATTTTTTCAAATTTGCTGAAATAAAATTAAAGTAAAATAATTTAGAAAGACGTGTTCCAAGTTTGAACCATTTATCTTTTACAGTTCTTGACTTACAACAATTTAAAGACGGGAAATGGACAAAAAACCTATAATGCAGAAAAACGCATTTAAAGGTTTAAACAAAGATTGGCTGCTGTTAGAATGTTGCAAAAATATTTAATATCATCTGATCTACAGTGGTGGCCAAAATAATACGAACACCTGTGAAATATTGGAAAATCTTTATTATTAGGGGGTTGGACCACCCTTTGACTGAAGTACAGATTTTATGCGACGTGGGATAGATGCATAAAGGTCATGGACAATATTTAAAGGAATATTAAGCCATTCCTCCTGCAGAGCGGTCTCTAATTACAAAAGTCCGGATGGGGGTGGAAATCGGAAACGAAGTTTGGACTCCAAATATTGCCGTAAATGTTCAATAATATTCAAGTCCGGAGACTGAGGGGGCCAGGCGAGATGTTCAACTGCATCGTCATGCTCTTCGAACCATTCTTGAACACACCTAGCAGTGTGGATAGGGGCGTTGTCGTCTTGAAAAAGCGGTCGCTCTCCAGGGAATACAGTCTGGACAAAAGGATGGACATGATCCCCTAGAACGCTTAGATAGTGATTGGATTTGATCCTCCCATGCAGAATAACAAGTGGCCCAAGACCGCGTCAAGATATCGCACCACATTACATAATGGAGCCACCCCCATGCTTCACAGTCGGCAAGATGCATTCAGGATGAAACGCTTCTTTGGGCGTTCTCCAGACATAAACGCGTCCGGTCGTCTAAATTAGAGTGAATGACGATTCATCTGACCATATTACCTGTTGCCACTGCTGTGGGGACCAGCCTTTGTGATCTCTGCACCATTGGCGCTGCTTGAAAGCATTAGTTGCTGTCACCAAGGGTTTACGAATTGACACTCTGCCATATATGTTCGCAGCATGAAGTTCCCTTTTGACAGTTTTTGTTGAAACGGGGTCCTAGACATGACTGTTCATTTCGGATGTTATCTCGCATAACGATTGCTTGTGCTTTCGGGCTACTATGCGCTTCAAGACCCGTCTATCCCTGTCAGCAAGCTTGGACTTTCGGCCACTGTTGTGCTTTGAAGACGTCGTCTTACCCTCTTTCGTGTACGCTGTCATAACGGCTGATACCGTACTCCTTGCAAACCCCAAAAGGTTTGCTGTTTCCGTAACCAATGCTCCACTTAAACGCTCCCCAACTATCATTCCTCTTTGGAACTCTGACAGGTCTGACATTTCAACTTATCACAGACAGTTCGATAGAAGCATGCAACGTAGGTGACTGCTGTTGAGAGACTGATACCTTCCTCTTCACGCTCACTAGGTGGCATACTTCTGTTGCAGGTGGCGCGGCTGTACTGCAGGTGTGAAATACATCATACTTTTTCACAGGTGTTCGTATTATTTTGTACTCCATCTGTATTTAAGATAGAAACACGAGTTAAACGTCATTTTAATTGGAAAAACACAAATGTTTTTAATGCAATAATTTTTTTTCGAAAATTTGAAGAATTTTGTGTTCTGAACCCCCTGAACCACTGTTAAGTTCTAATTTCTCTAATTTAATTTTCATTGCAGCAGCATCTGTCCGTTAAAACTGTAACTGCAAAGAAATTTTAAATAATTCTTGTGGATTCTTTGCATTTCTGTGAGATCCATTTTGTTCTACTTTATAAATTCTCTAAAACGGCGTTAAATTCTTAATTGCAGCCATTAAATTTTGTTGAACTTCTCAAGTGGCATGCATATAACTCATTAATTGAATTAGTAAGTAATAGGAAACCTCTAGTTCCCTTAAAAGAGAATCAAACAATATTTTATAATGGATATTAAAGTGACAACATTCGGTGAGGTTTTTCCATAGCTCTATTCAATTGGTGAAACCCTTGTGTAGCATTGGAAGAACAAACAGCCAGAAAAGCTAGATCTTTGCTAAAATTCGAAAATATTTACGCTGAAACGAATGAAATTCACAAACAATGTCTGCGGATTACTTAAGGATGATATAAGATTTTCTGCAAAATATCAAACATGAAAACATTCTCTACAAAACCTGGTTGTCCGTAGATTCAGAACTACCTGTAAAACAGCATCTATATTGCAACTCGTCTGAATGCTAAATTAATCTATCTTGCCGATTAGATTCCAAATCACTTACTTACACTGATGGTGTGTTCCCAACCATCTTATCTCATTAACTATACGGGGTGACATATGTACGAAATAGGAACATTTAGAAGTCTAAAAAATAATATTACTTAAAATCTGAATATTACAATAAATAATGAAAGAAAATAAACTATAATATTCACGTATAAGCATTACAGGGATAGACATAAATTCTTTTTGAAGGATATGTTTTGCGGAGTTTAGTGTACCTGAATAATCACCATAGATTTATGACCTTTAGAACGAAGCATAATAAACCCCACTTTTGCGGAGCGATAATACCTATGCCATAGCTCAATGTAAATAGAGGTTAATTTGAGAAAAGCTGAGTTATAAAATTTTTAAAATTTTAAACTTGATTATTTAAATTGCCTTCAAAGATTCGAAAATTGAGCAGTACCTAAATAGTATATCCTTGGAAAATCTCCGGCAGTTCTGAGAGAGATTGGAATAATATTCTATTCGAGACCGATCTCTTATAATCCAGAAAAGTACCATTTGACGAGGAGTTGCCTTTAGCATAGAATAGCGAGGACTAAATTTATTAGGAAACGACAATGTTTGCAAAAGGAATTCACTTATGGGAAGTCTATATACTCGATATTACAATTATTCTATCACTGTTTTGTTAAAATTTAGATTAAGTACATCCAGTCCATATGAATGAGATGCCTGATAATGTTTTTTTTATATGACATAGAGTCTGATTGAATTAGTTGTATCAAAAGAAGTCGTTAACGCTAAGAAGTCCAACTCAGCAGCTTTATTCATCCGAAACCAGCTGCCTACTTTCTACTCGGCAATGTTTCATAGAACATGGTATTGATGAAGTAAACACGGGTCTTCGATAAGTACCATTTCATGGCGAGTCCAGAAAAGTTATTATTAACTAAGTATAAAGCAAGAATATTCTACAAACATCCTATAAAAATTTGTCTTACCTATATCCGACTAAAATCTTTAGAAAGCCTCCGTCAAAAGAATATATAGTCCTTTTGAAGAATGTTTTGTTGGAAACGCTCTTCCGGTAATTTTATCTCATAAATCACCACATTCATCAGTTTGTAACATGGGCTAGATTGCTTGATTAATTCTGAAATGAATTTTCATCAAGTATTCTCGAGGATTCTTCTGTAAATACTTTTCCCTGTAACTATAGATCAACCCTTAGAGCAGTCTGGAACACTTACAGCGTGTCTGGTACAATGCTATTAACATTTGTTCGCATACTAACAATCTTCAACTTCTGCAATTAGTTTATTTATCCTGCCTTAATTAGTATTCTTGGAGGAATATTGTGATGGGAAACTTTGAATGTTGGTCAAAGTATTGATATTCATCACACGCTTTCTCTAAATGGATGTTTTTATATAGCTCTGTATATGTATTCCTCCTTTTAGTTTTTCGAAAAGTAGCTATTTACTCAGTAAAACAGTTATTCATTTTTATTTAAAATGAGAAGAATTGTTGAGGAAAAACCAGCAGCTTTCTGAATAGGATTTCTTCTGTAATTATAAATTTAATGATATTGCTTCTACCAGGAATAATAATAATTAATTTTAAATACTTATAATTTTCCATAGCAGAGATTAGAATTTCGTTAGAGGAGTCAAATGTTTTACAAGTGAATAATTAATAAAGGAAAATGCTTAGGAAACATTTTATTTTTTAAGATGATCAAGGAATAAATTAATAACAAGATATAGTCAGTATCAGGTATTATTTAAAAGAAATGCGTAAAACTTAAAAACCTTAAATCCGGGACGCAGGACTTGAGCTTTAGTCTTTAGAATTATTAAAAACAAGCAAATGTGGTATCATCATGTAAAAATGAGTGAAAATTGACAAAAAAATCCTTCGTCGGTAGTTTAGATAATAACACGCATTATTTTTTTGAAAAATTCTTTCGAGAGAAGAAAAATGTCCAAAGTGTGTGCTTATATGTTAATTAAGGATAATGTGATCAAAAAGAATACAATTCGAGCGAAAAAAGTTAAACTTTTTCTCCTTTCTCTTTTCTTTTAATTTTTAACGTAAAGGAATTATGATTTAAGATACAGGAAAGTTATTAATTTCTTTATTGTGAGTACTACTGTTAGTCAAATCTTACAATTTTTAACTTTCTTTAAAAATCTTTTTATTTCTATCAAACTTAATTTTTTGAAAGACAGGAAAGGAATTGTATGCTTCACCCTAATTTGCATAAATTGCTACAAGAATATGAAAACACAAATCCGCCATAAATAAGGAATTCAGACAGCATCTAGATATGCAATCAGATTTCAGACATATTGAGATGTATAATATGTGGCTAAAAGTTGCTGGACATGCACTGTTGCAGTTTTATAAGGCTACGGGCGCGAACTTATTAGGAGCTCAGACTTTCTTTAGATATTGCTGCTACTGATGTTAATGCTTCTTTAGATATTACTGTTGCTATAGTAGATGTTACTGATATAAGTTCCGGCAAACTGCTGCTGAAATTCATTTCCATTCCTGCTATAGTGTTGTGAAATACTAAATGTGGTAATCGTTCTGGAATGTCCTCGGTGCAATCAAAGCTCCATTAATCTCAAATACGTATAATGAGTTTAAATTCTAAACAGGCTCTTTCACCTTCTTTTCTCATAATTGTGAAATAGAACTGTGGTTTGTTAACTGATGAATTACGTGCATCAAAGGGTCAACTCCAAACCCTTGCCATAATGTTTTTGTCGACGTTTCCTTTTAACTATTGAGATACTACCACAAAGGGACTAATAAAGAACTAAAAGTAACAAATTCTCTGAATTTTCTTGGTGACACGAGACACTCTAGCAGGTAACAATCACCAAGCATCTACCAGGGACAGATACCTCCCTTAAAGTGTCAAATCGTTAACATAACATCCTCACTCCGTATGAACTTGTATCAATCTAGATTTTATGAAAGCTGTTGTTTGAATAACTTAAGGAATCCAGTGAGTGTCTACTAATGTAATCCTTGACTTCTAAGTGACAGCATGACAATAAAACATCGAAGAGCAATCCTCACTCAGCGGTTAGTTTTAATACCTTCATACCCAAACTGATACAAAACTCGCTTGCTATATATTGTCTTAGAGTTCGCCGTTCCCAGTCACCAAGTTTATTAAGACTAAATTGATAGAGGGGCTAGGTTCCACCATAATTTTTCCCCGGGATGCATTCAATAATGCAGAAAGTTTTCCAGTGTATAACAGATATGTTGGTTACGACTATCTTGACACGGTCAAACGTACTCAACCCTTTTCACGGGAAACGCCAAAGGAGAACCCAACTTGCCTTCATGAAAATCAGCGTCAAATTAAGCTTCAAAATTTCATGCATTTCTCTGGATACAGAACCCAATAATTTATCCGTCAATGGCTCATATATATTACTCTCTCTACATAACGTATTGACGCAAAATAATTTTTTTATATACTAAAAAGAAAAAAAAACTCACCAAACTACTGAATGTTGTAAGGTAAAGAAACATAAAAATGAGAGACTCATAATAAATTACCGATAATTCGCGACAATATAAGTGGCTATACGGATCTCTTCATCAAAAGCTGATAAAGAAAACGCAAATTGTGGTAGTAATCGTTTTAAAATGGCCTAAATATTCCGTCTATTTCCCCGTATTGTTTGAACTGCGGGCACTTATTACACATACGTTCGTATAATATGGACCGAACGTATGTGTAATATGGACCACTAACACGAGAATAAAAAGTATGATATAGAATGAAAGACGGATGCAGAAAACTACTTTTAGTAAATTCATTTCAAGTACAGCAATCATCACAATAATAGTGTATCGGGTTCGTTATGTTGAAGCAATCTTCATGCCCCCATGAGCAGCATATGCTGCATCTAATCCGGTCTTTCTCTGTACTCTCACCGCAGAATGTGCAGAAAGTAAACGGTTCAGTAACTTGATTCCCAGCTGTCTCCTGACCAGAGGTTCCTGGGGATGCCCCTGCTGAGACCCTTGGAGCTGCCGGGCGTTTTCGCTCTGTCGTCATCTGTGCAAGCATCTCTTTTTGAGCTTTCTTTGTTATTCTTTCGTCTTTCCGACGTTGTTGGATGTCCAGCTTTGATAGCTTCATTTTTTTTGGTTTTCTGCAACAGCCTTCTTGAAACGGGATGAAGTCAGAGCAGTGGCTGAAGTGTTTTCCATTCGCTTTCTTATGCTTCTTTGTACGCACTGAGGAAGGGGACTGATGTTTTCAACTGCGAACAAACTACACTCCACAAATGACAAAATGTAGTTTTATGACTAACGGGAACCGGGATGTTCTCTTGGACTACATCTTCTGAAGTTGGCTCTTCGGAAACAGGCGGGTTCTGTCGGATTATAGCGTCAAGTGTTGGGTCGATGGGAACTACATTTTCTGGCAAGTGTTCCTTGGTCTCCCTTCTGATGTGACTCGTGGTGGGGCTTTTCAGAAACTTCGGATGGAGCGCAGTCGTAATCGTGAAATACATAGCAAATGACAGGCCAAATCCCATCTGCACGGAAACCATCGGCAGCGGTTTCAAGAGATGCCGACCGTGCATAAACCTTCCCGAATAGTTCATACACTTGGAATTGTGAAACGGCCCGTCCAGCATGTTCCCTCATCCACTTGTCCATCTCTTGGGAATAGTAGATGCTTAATGGACGAATGAAAGCGAGGTCCAAAGGCGATGGGATGTATTCGATGGGTAGTATGCAAAGGAAGTGACAATACGATCCCCCCCTGCTTCTCTGGCTAGTGGTTCTGTAATATGAACCAGTGGTCCATATTACACAACAGCGCATGGTTCATATTACACACATGGACGGAGCAACGTTGTTTCCAATCACATTTTGCTATGCAAAATGGTGCGCATACAATACATGTATGGATTGTTAAGAAAATAAGTACATTTGCTACTATTAACGTGAAAATTATATTAAAATTACCTAACAGCGGAAAGTAATACTTTCATTTTAACATATCTGTTACATCAATGATCATATAAACCAAAAACACAATTTCATAATCGTCCAAATGCAGGCACACATGTACAAGTCACCGCCTGTTTTGGCTAGTATTCACTAAAGACAATGGGATGGTCTGCTATCTAGTGGTGAACAGATAAATTTTCACATGGTCCATATTACACGGATCTCCCCTATATATATATATATATATATATATATATATATATATATATATATATATATATATATATATATATATATATATATATATATATATATATATATATATATATATATATATATATATATATATATAATGAAGTTTCTGTAATAGTTAAAATAAAAAATATAAAAAGCTATTTTAATTTTTTTCATACATAAAAAGTTCCCTCAGAAAACTAGGTAATTGCTAACTGATAATGATGATGATGTTCAGTTTTCAGCTATTTGTCCCGGAATCGTTACAGAAAAAGTTGGCAACCCTAATTACAAATTTTTTGCTGCAGACTCAGCAGGAACTTTTACATTGGATTATCCTTAGTTGAGTTTCTCTACATATTCTGGATTCAAATTTTAACTGATATTTCAAAAGAGCAACCAAGAAACAGTTTAAAATTTCACCATGTTTTCATCAATTTTGGATAGGACGTAACAGATCCCTAAATTGAAGTAACGTCTCAGAAATGTTCCGTGTCTATGATTAAGTAGACCTAGATACATCATATTCTAGAAAGATTTTCAGGTGCTCTAATGTTAAAAATTTAAGTGACCAGTTTCAATGTTTTACATTCAAAATACTAATATTCAGTTCAAAATGTATTAATTGGTGTGATATTAAACTATTTAAACGTATGCTGATTAAATACTTAACTATCACATTTTCTAAAATCCATGTTTCTAACACTAAAATTAAAAGATGTAAAAGTTTATATTATGATATAACAGTAACTGGTATCGCTTAATGTCTTTGTCACGTAGACACGTTTAAAATTTTACATAAATTTCTCAACTGATGTACCAAACCCTTGTAATATCGTAAAGCGTATTTTAATAAATAATTTACATAAAACGTGAAATTAAGCATCAAAATTCCTGATTTCTCTGGACACAAAACCCAATAATTTATACCCAATAATAATCAATGCTCATATATATATATATATATATATATATATATATATATATATATATATATATATATATATATTAATTATAACCATTACTATCTTCTATGAATGAACTGAAATATTTTATGGGGCATAACACTGCATGCTAATTTAAGACATTCACAGTAGTCGTTATATTATGCGTTCTAAAAATCTTTCAACTATAACATTAAGTCCAATCTATTGAAAGCTTTGTAATTATCGTTAAGGTTGGAATATAAAATGGAATAAAAAAAGGAAAGAACACATTTATTTTTTCGAAATTATCTTCTATAGTTTCTATAACATGCTTTAAAGTGATTGAATTATCTTTCCGAAGCACTGAATATCGAAAAGTAAAGCTTTCTTTCATCTCTTTAGTATGTTTTTCGGATTAATTTTAAATCGTGAGAAAGGAATTCAAAGAATATTCTTATTTGCGTGCAGTCTTTCTTATTTAAAATTTATATTTCCTTGATATCAACTAGGAGTATTTAAAAAAAAAGTCGAACAAAGTTTCAAAAGAGCATTATTAAATAAAATAAGCTATCTGTTTAACATAATATTAGATAAGTTCAAATATTATTCACAAGAATATATTAGTCTATCTCTGCCTTGTTGCTACGCATGACGAAACATAATTTTTCCCTTATATTTTAATAACAATACACAACAATTTCTAGTGATAAAAGAATTATTTCTCATAATAAGATTCTGAAACGAATTTTGTCCGACAAAAATAAACGCATATCGTAATATGTCGTGTAAACAAACACACACACAAAAAAAAAATAACTAAATAAATAAATATATATATATATATATATATATATATATATATATATATGTATATATATATATATATATATATATATATATATATATATATATATATATATATATATATATATATATATATATATATATATATATATATATATATATATATTTTATTTTAGGGAAAAATTATTATTACATTTTTAATCTTTGTCATAGAACTATTTTGTAATGACAGGTAAATACTCAAAAATTTCTCAAAATATGATGTTAACCTAATTCTAGAGTTGAAGAATTTTCAACAATTAGGGGAAATACTGAAACAAATGAAGGAAATTAAATGCCTTTAGCTTCATACATATAAGATCAAAGCTATATTACCTTACAATTAATTTTGTACATCTATTAAGGGTAATCGATTTATGTAGATACCTTAATTTTTTATTTCAAGGCTCCATCTCTGCATATGAGTGGAAAATTAGATGATTATAAAACCAGCTGTTAAGCTAGTCACTTCCTGTACACAAAGTGACAGAAACGCGCTTAAATGAAAGAAACTGTGGGAAAATCCAGTTATATCTTCTGTGTGTTTGCATGACAAAATTTCAGACAAAGCACAATCATTTTGACCTTTGCGTGTCACCAGTCTTGCAAACAATAGTTTTCTCTTGTTATGGGGTTACCTTCTTTTGGTGAAAAAAGTGGCTAAAATTCAAACCATTTCATTTAGATTTCGTTTATGATTTAAACTATTTCTCCTACTCTATTTCTGGAACCAAAATATTTAAATATGCAATCTCCAGGAACAAAAAAATCACATCTTTATCATACCTTGCATCTTATTTTTTATCCCTAAAAGGTCTGAAATCATTAGAATTTCTCAGAATTTTGTATCAGGTGGTTGATGAGTAAGGTTTTTGAGTTGTAGCATGACATTTCTTTTAGCTATATCTCATTTAATTTATCGGGTGCATTAATATCTTTCATTTGCTTCATCCGTCGATGACGACTGGGTGGATTTCGGCCATGACTGAATGGTGTTGTCTGACGCAACTTTTTTTTATTTTTTATTCACTACTCATGCGCGCGAGAATCACTTAGCATTCAGATATGAACGACACCGATATGGCATCTTAGCTGTCTTCTACAGAAGAAAGAGAGGCCTTAAGGATGTTTAATGGACCTTCAAGAACAGTAGTGGGATCTACAGTACATAGCCCGAGCCCTCCACTGTAGGATGGTATAGCAATACCCAAAACTTCAGTGATAAGTAAAAAACGAAAGTAGGAAAGAAAATAAAAAGTGTAGTTCCCTGGAAAGCTCCACATTTGCTTTTATTCCTGACTCTCGTTGCTTGACTGGTGAGGAGTGATAGAAAAAGACATAAAATGACGATGCTTCGTATGATATATTTTCTGAGTGCACACTAAGAAAAGCAATAACGTGGTTACCTGTAGCTCGACCCATCCGCACTTTTCAAATACGAGTGACGGTTCCGTTTGTGGCTGAACTAATGAGGATGTTAGGTCTAAAGACCTGAATATTTCCGTTATAAGGCCTGTCTAAAGGCAATTAAATCACTTTTCTGTTTATTAAAAGGACGCGAGGAAATAAATGTTCAGTACGGTTGATCAATGACATCACATGATAGTTCTGAATTTAGAATATTAACCATTGTGGTGAAAGATTCGAGTTTTGATTCTTGCCTCAGTAATACATCATTTTTGAGAAAGAAGAACTAGCAATGCGTGAGATGTGAGAGAAATGATCGGTAGTGTGTTACCCAACAACTAAGAGTTTAATATAAGTCATCGTCTCTTTTTCGGTAGATAAGAATATAATGGGGATCAATTACAGTGGTGCCTCGAGTTAAGAGTTTAAATCGCTCCATGGTGGAGCTCGTAACTCGAAATACTAGTATCTCGATTCAATTTCCCTCATTGAAATGAATGGAAAAGCCATTAATTCATCCCGGGCTCCCCCAAAACACCGAATTTGGTTGTTACATGCTTTTAAATAAGAGGAATGTGCTTATAAATGATGAACATTGTATAAAAACGCAATACAATAGAATGTACTGCAATAAACTTGCATTATTAAGTGTAATGTACAACATTTACCTGGTAGATCAGACTTGAAGATGCTGATGGAAGAGGAGGAGAAAGGCTGAACTAAATAATTAAATCTTATTCTTTGATTTTTAACCAAGGTCATCCCATCCCTTAGACCCCATGAGGGTTCCAGTGGAAGTAGAGGGAATTGAAGAAATTTCTCTGTGAGAAAAGTTGAACGCTGTTCGGTTTCGGATGGCGACTCAAGTGTGGGCAGAGCAAGCGGTGGGGTATCTGAAGCTTGCTCGTAACCCGAATTATAGCTCGTAACTCGAAGCAAAAAATCTGTTTAGAGAATGCTCGTATCTCGAAAAACTCGTAAGTCGAGACACTCGTAAATCGAGGTGCCACTGTACATTAGTGTTAATTTGTGGCGGCTTCGCTGCTAAGAGGATTTTCCAATTTGCATAGCCTATTGCCAGTGTTATGCGTAGGTGCAGCGAGTTGGAGAAAGTATAAAAAGGAAGAACCTGATTTTCTCCCTAGCTTATCTTAGTTTATTTCGTGAATTCGCTGGCCAGTTATTTCCCCCAGCCGCACGTGTTGTGCGAATGTTTTCATCTCGAGTAGAGATTGCTTTAATTTGTAAACTTTTGTGTTTCAAACGTTTTATGATCATTGAAGTTTGTTAAGTTTTAACCTTGTGTCAATGTATTCACAACCAAGCACCTATCTCAGTTCGCCATGTAGACACCTTATGAAATGGAATCAGATGGTGTGTGGCAGTAGAGGGTCTGCATTTCAGTATTTACGAAAATACTTTCTTTGAAGGCCACAAGTTTATAGGGTAAAATACTGGACAACGATGCCTTAGAAGGGTCTATTCTTTCCTTAGTTGCACTATCTGGCCAAAAGTATCCTGACACCCAGTGGTACGGACTCGGAGAGTCTTGAGGCATATATTAATATGATGTTTATCCTCCTTTTGCATCGATGACAGCCTGCACACGTCTTGGGAGACTTTCCACCAGTTTTTGATAGGTGTCCATAGGAATTGACTTCCAGGCGTCTATCATATCTGAAGTGAGTTCTGGCAGAGAGGATGGTCGGTTTGGCTGGCTACGTAATCTGCTTTCTAATTAGTCCCAAAGGTGTTCAATGGGATTTATATCGGGGCCCTGAGAAGGCCAGTCCAGTTTCTGAACACCCATTTCGTCAAACCATGCCTGCGCAAATCTCGATATGTGAATGGAACAGTTATCCTGTTGGAAGAGAAATGGACCTTCCCGGAAATATTGCCATAGAGTTGGGAGAGCAGCATTGTCCAGAATGTCCACATACATCTCAGAGTTCATGTTTCCAACAACAGGAACTAAGGAACCCAGGCCAAACCACGAAAAACACCCCCACACTATGATGCTGCCACCACCAAACTTAGAAGTCGGCACAATGCAGTCACGTAAGAAGTGCTCGCCGGACATACGCCAAACAAAGACGCGTCCATCCGACTGCCAGATTATAAAGCAAGATTCATCACTCCAAAGAACATTTTTCCACGTGTCCACAGTCCAATGACGGTGAGCTTTGCACCATTGCAATCGACACTCAGCATTCTGGGGAGTGATGTTCGGCTTGTGAGGGACTGAACGACCATGGAATGCAGGTTTTTTAACTCTCGATGAACAGTCCTGCTGCTAGCACTAACACCTGATGAACTTTCGAACTCCTGAGTGATTTCAATAAACGAGGACTTTCGATTTTGTTTCACTACCCTTTTCAGAGTTCTGCGGCTGCGTTCACTAATTTTTTTCGGAATGCCACTTCATTTTTCTGCAATTTTACTGCCTCTATGTTTCCACTTCACAATTACATCACTCACAGTGGATTTTGGCTTCTATAGAATGTCCGAAATTTCACGAACTGATTTCCCACAAAGGTGGCATCCCACTATAAGGCCAAGATCAAATTCTCTAAGTTCTTTGACTCACTCATTGTCTCACAAACGCATAAATATGATCTGACAAACCACTATCAACACTTTTATAGCTTTCGGTTACGCATCAAATTACATCACCTGCCAGATCTACTTCTTTAGGGTTGTATCCGGATACTTTTGGCCAGATAGTCTATAAAAAAATATGAGCGTAGGCTTTCTAATAGATCATTTTAAACTGTTTTTGCGACTTTTTCTATATTCGTTGAGTGAGTTGCCAAATCTTCTAGCTCCATTCATGTAATGTTTATACTCGATACTAAGAATAAATAAAGGTAGCGATTTTTTTAATATAGTAAGATTAATTTCAAGTGTTAAAGTAACTCTGTATATTAAATTACGTCATTACCGGGGGTCAAGGACACAAAATTTTCAAAATTTTCGAAAAAAAATATTGTATTAAAATAAATTGTGTCTTTTTTCGCTTAAAACGACGTTTAAATCATGTTTCTACAGATCAGGAGATATTAATTTTTTTTGCAACATTCTAACAGTAGCCAATATGTGTTTAAATCTGTAAATGCGTTTTTCTTCATGATGGGTTATTTTCACCATCATTCGTCTTTAAATTGTTATAAATCAAGAACCGTTAAAGATAAAAAGTTCAAACTTGGAACATATTTTTTTTAATTATTTTTCTTTGATTTTAATTCAGAAAATTTTAAACAGATTTTTACTTTTGAAAATATGATTTCTTAAAAAAGTTAAATATTTTAAAAAATATTTTTTTAATTTTATTAAAATTAATGTTTTTAAAAACGCTGAATCAAAATTAAAAATTACATATATTTATGTTTAATTAAATGAAAAAGTTTTGAAATTCGACTAATAATATTTCTAGTTATAACAATTTTAAATTACCCCACTTTTAAATTTAAAAAAAATTTAAAAATTTTATGAGAAATTTTATGATGTAATTTTCTTTACAAATTACATGGTTAATCACCAAAAAAAATTCAAAATTTTAACTCAATAAATAAAAAATAAATAAATAAATAAATAAATGTGTCCCTGACCCCCTTAAGTTCAATAATTTAAGTTCAGTTTTTCTCAAAGATTTCAGTTTTTGAAAAACAATACTTATAGTGGGCTCAGAATTTCGTTTGTTTTCGTCATGTGAGAACATTCGGTGAAAATATTATTAATATGAACTTGAAAAGTTCACAGTCGTAGCAAATGATCTGGTAGTGAAAAGTTTTTGAAGTAATTTTCAAGAAAATTTCTTTTATAAGATTCCATGAGAGGAAAAAAAATTCAGAGAGAGATGTCAGTTTTATTAAAACCAATAAAATGAGGAAGTGCATCTTACACGAATGAATAAAAAAATACATTCCCAGCCAAACCACGTGGCTATCTGAAACGAGGGAGATCCAGATTATGCTAGGTTGGCATGGCAAAAAGGGAAGTTAATAACATCAGGGGGAAAAACTGACATTCCAGAGTGAAAAACAGTGTACCATGGAATAACTTTTAACGAAAGGCTTTGGCCCATTCATGGTGATGATTCTATATAGGATGATGATGAAGATTAAAAATCAGGTTTAATGTGAAAAAGTAATTTACAGTTCGTATTATCGGAAATTGTTTATGAAGGAAAAAAATCATTAAAGTAACATATAAAAAAATATGTCATAGAATAAAAATTATGGCAGTAGAGATTTGTGTTATATATTATGTATGTATTTCATTTTGAAAAGTATTGTACATGAAATAATGTAATGATTTTTTTTTTCCAAATAGCTTAGGATCAATCTGGCACACACAGTAAGACAAAACTATGAAATCCAAGGTTTCTCATCTATTAATGATTATCACTTTTGGATAATAGTACATATTTTTCCTCGATTAATAAAATAATTTTCTATTTTCTATTTTAATATTGGTATAGTCTTAGATCTTGAATTGTGCTATTTATATAAAAGGAACAGTTAAATATTCTTCTAATGTTTTACTTGCATTTTATTTTTGAAATACATAACCCGCTATAGATATATATGCTACAAATGCATAGATACGTACTACTAAATTGCAACAAGTTATGCAATCAAATTTATCGGTGCAATTTTGTTAGAAAACATCTTCAACACATATTTATATTCCTTTATAACTAGATGTAAAATACGTTTTTGAATATCGTCTACTTTAAATTTGAAAAAAATGTGGTTGGAATGTTCATTAAAGATTTACAAGGTGGTTATTTTTTTTTAAATCGTGTGATAAATTCTAATGGCATAATATTCAAATTATTTTTGTAAATTTCTCTTCATATTTTTAAAAATTAGCGTAAGTAAAGGAGTAAACAAAGAATTTTTCGTCAAACAAAGAATTTTGAGTATTATCTTAATCACACCCATTTCATATTTTTTCCCTCTTGCACTTCTCTTTCCCTGATCAATGTCTTCAGCCAGAAATAGGAACTTTTAACAAAATAAAAAGCTATATCAATTATTGGATTAATTCCTCTTTCAAATTTTTTAGCTCACCTATATAATCTTATCGATTCAACAGGATATCATATTTTGCATTATAGATATAACAAAATGGCTTTTAATTTAATCGATCTACATATCTCCTCTAACATACTTGACTTATCTTGAAAATTTCCAGGTTAAAAATTCCTTGTATTTTTCAATATTGCTCACTCCTTCAAGAAATCATCAAACAATGGAAAATACATCAGTAAAAACAACAAAATTAAAGGAAAAAGTTTAGTGGATCATAAATAAGTAATAGATAAGGTAAATTTTATACATAAATTTGTCTCCTTATTCCTCAAATTGATTCTTGGACCACAAAGGCTCCTGAAATATATCCTTAATTTTTTACAAATTTCTCCCGTTTTCCTGTTTCCTTATAGATTAACGTTTATACTAATTGAAAAAATGTAACTTAAATTTCTTATTCCTTTACAAATTCTGGCAATTAAAATTGCAACACCAGGACAGAAAGCACCCACTTTATTGTACGTATACAACATAGTAGGAAAAAAAACATGATTAAATTTGTAGGCAGTTTGGGAGTATACAGGGTCCGAAATTACTACACACACCTACCGCCTCTGGCAGTTAAAATGGCTCTAACCCGGTGAGGCTTCGAGTCGAACTGGCCTTGGATGACAGATACGGGCAAGTCCTTCCATGCTGCATCAAGTCTATACCCCACTTCATCAATCGTAGTGACTGGAGAACGGTGACGGCACAGTCTCTCAACAACCCATGACCAGATGTTTTCAATGGGTGAGAGATCGGGAGAACGTGCTGGGCAGGGCAATAGTTGAACACCCTGTGTGTCCAGATAGGTCACCGACCGGCGGGCAACATGCGGTCTTGCGGTGTCTTATTGAAAGATGACGTCTCCGAGGTCTCGAATATAGATAGATATAGACACCGACCCGAATATAGACACCGACTCGAATATAGACACCGACCTTAAGATCTGAGAAATGTAACGCTGACCGTACCATCATACCAGTTGCAGGGCGAAGATATCCAATGTTAGCAGGGCACGTGCGTTCTCCTCGGAGACTCCAGACAGGGGTATATCCATCATGATGCTGCACGCAGAACCGGGACTCGTCTGAAAAGATGACGTGGTGCCACTCCTGTATCCAGTTTTGTCGTTGGGTGCACCACTGTCGCCGCGCGTCTCTATGCTGCAGTGTCAAGGTAAGCCGCAATAATGGCCGCCGTGCAGACAGTCCATGCGGTTCCAGATATCGTCGCACTTTCTCTGTGGATACTTCTCGTGCTGCAAACAAGCCCATTTCCTGATTCAAGATGAGGCTGTGTGATCCTGCAAAGCCGACCTCACAACATGTCTGTCCTCCCGAGCGTTAGTGGCGGGAGGTCGTTGAGAGCCTACATGGCGTTCAGTAAGACATTCTTGAACTCATCTATTCCATATTCGCATGACAATCGTAAGATTCCAACCAATGTGAGTACTGTAAGGACTTCGCCTAAAACTAAGACTGACAGCCTTTAATATTTACAAAAATGCTTTATTTGCATCCCGATTAAATATAGGCTTTATACAATAATTACAAAAAAAAAATAAGCACTATCTGAGGCTATTTTCGCGGGGTTCAGGATACCATGATGGAACATTGCAGGCTCTCCTTCTCTGGCACACGTCCGACGATGGAGGTTGTTCACACCTGTAAAAAAAAGGGTCATCTGCCCCCATTTACATCAAGGTGGCGAATATATATCCTCGCCCCTCTTTGGGTGGTTCCTTACAAGTTACCGCTCGCCGCTTTGTTCCTTCAAGCGTCTGACCAGCCGACACTAGCCTTTCATCTGGACTCCATTGTCAACTAGGGAATCGTTTCAAAAGAGGTTCCTTTCTTGAAGTGTATCGAAGAGTCACTACGACACGGCTTTGTGTAACTAAACGGAAGGTCACCTTTCGGCACTGATAAAACACCTTAGATGACAAAGACGGGTGTCCCTTGGAATTTACCCGTAGGGACCGTCAAGTCATTACAGTCTAAATTCCTCCCCTCCCCAGATGTTTTTCTGCAGAGAGTTTCACCTGCAAAAAAACAGAACAAAAACATGGTCCTTCTCAGGACAATTTCAATTATAAAAACTTTTCCCGAAGGCAAATGCACACCCAATTGACATTACGAGTAGACCGCTAATTTTGATCAAACTCTGGCTTTACCTTCATGAAAGAAAATTTTTTAACTGTACTTCAAAGTATCATTTTAAAAGCACATCAAAAGGAATTTATACCTAAAATTTACGCACTTTAAAATCTCTAATAAGAGAACATGCCGTAGCAAAGAAATTATAAAATTACACAATAATATAACACGTTCTGGCAAAAATTTAAATAAAACAGTATACTAATACATGTCATATCAAAAAAAATTTAAATTCATAGAACACTAGTACATACACATGACACTACATAAAAACATTATAACTAGTAAATCACTCAACTGGGATCCCATAATTACCTTAATTTTGATCACATGACACAAATAAATTCTCAAATTGATATTAAACACAGTTATAATGAAACAACTTTACACAAACAAAATTAAACACAAATCCAAAATGGATACCTAAACTTCATACAGAACATATCATCACGGTTACTAATACACATGAAAATTTTAAATTTCTTACTTATCTTTTAATACATTTAACACTTATCGTCATAAAACAATTTAATACTCGGCTTTCCGTAAATTCTGGATCAGGGAACTTAATTCGTTCACGATTACCTGTGATCCAATCTGCCGTTTCCATTTAAGTGGACAGTCATCAGTGACCTAAATTTAAATATTCATTTTATCCTACTATAGGATTCACAATCGATTTAGGGTCTAATTTTCCAGTACTGACTGACATAAAATTATAACAAAATAGCTCATTGGCTCATTCCTTATCAAAAAACTCACAAACTTCACATTCCTGTAATCACTTGGATTCTTTGACAACACTTACATTTATCTGTTGTCGTAACAACTCTTCAGACAAAACTTATCGATTTCACAATAAATCATTCAATTGCGGTATTCAAACACCGTACGGAGTGCATTTTGACTCCAATTACTACCTTCTTAGGTATACACAAAAACATACACATTTGCATTTAAAAGTTAGCCAACACCTTTCTGAGGCATTCTACTGGCTTATTCAACAAACAAAACAGAACATAAAATGTTACAATTGAACATTAACTAAAGCCTATCTGAGGCATTCCAACACGGCATACATAAAACCGTCATATGGCGTTTGCCACTACAAAACCGTTATATTATGATAACGTCAAAGGAATTTCACCTGAATTTTTCCTTTATAGCAAAACTCAACTTCTATGGTCGAGTCGTTCAAATTTACAAACAATTACATGTTACAATTCATAAAAAAACATTACTCAAACGAATACACATTAATTTCTGGTCACATTTTTACACTGAAACTACAATTAATCAACATACTTATATTATACATTTAAACTTTTACGACTAAACTTCGGCTTAGCCTGGTGTTCGGCGGGAATTAACAGTGTTAAGACGTTTCTTATTATTCTTAACATTAGGGCATTTCCCATTTTGACATTTGTCACAAGCCGACACGTAATCATTTATATCTAAGTGACAATATGGCCAGTAAAAATACTGAGTTAATGATTCTTTCATCTTAGCGACGCCTAAATGAACATTAGTATGTTCGTGGCAGAGTCTTTTTAATTTCTCTCGATACTTTCGAGGCACAATAAGCAGTTTTCTAGTGGTTCCATCGTTATTTTTTTTCTGGTAAAATAACATCTCGTTTACCACCACGTACTTATTTTCTTCGGGCGTCTTCTTTTTCGCCCTATCAAAAATTACCTTTAATTCTTCGTCCTCACTTTGTGCAACTCTAAATTCTTCGGGTGAAGTCTTTAATAAGTCGGGAGTAATTATTTGTTTCTCCTGGAGAGGCAAGTTAGTCGCGCTCTCTTCCGAAGTGATTTCTTCTACCGCTTCTGATCCGGGAATCACTTGCGCTATTCTCGTTATTTCATCTCCCGTGTCTCGTCTTTCTCTATCAAATTTTAGTTTTTCGGCCCGAGTTTGCACAGTACTTTTCACCGGAACTTCAACATTCCTGTTGATCTTCTCAAGCAAGGCTGCCGTTTTATTTCCTAACAAATAGTGTTTCTGCTCGAATTCCGTATTGCTGACAGCTGCTCTAGTTCTGGTGTGGCCCCATTCACATTTTAAATCGACCTCTGCTATAGGTAAGCAAACGGATGAATCTAACACAGGTGCACTGACATAAACGTGCTCTCCTGTGTACATATGGGGTTGTACCAAATTTTTAGAAATCAGATCAATGCTCGCTCCTGTGTCTCTCAGAATAGACGTAGATTTTCCATTAACGACTCCCTGACTGATATATGGAGTCATCACGCCACTCGAGTCTCCTCCACTAGTTTCTGTTGCCGCGATAATTTCCGTCTCTTTAAGTTTAGGGCACTGTGGTCTCAGATGGTCATAAGAACCACATTCGTAGCAACGGAGCTGTTTTCTTTTCTCAAAAATTCTTTCCTTGTTTTGTCCACTAGAAGCTTCTTTTTCCACATCTTTTTTTTCTTTCTTCTCTTCCTTAAAATTATGGTTATTTTTAAATGGCTTATTAAATTTATCTGTGGACTTTTGATTCTTTGGGAATTCTCTTGTTCGGAAACTGTCTTGCAAGCTTTCATACTTATCTATTTTTTCCGCTAATTCCAAAGGAGTATTAATCTGCATCCACTGCTCCAAAAAATGATCTTTTATATCGGCAGGTACCCGTCTCTTCATCTGTTCCGTTATGTGTAGGTCTCTCAGTTTCTTAAATGTAGTGATTTCTAAATCTGCTATCCATTCATCATAATAGCCACTAAGCTCATGGGCATAATTCCTCCCTGACTTATCTGCGAGTTTAGGATGGCGATAAAACAGTTGTTTTAATTTTTCTGTATTCATCCTAAATCTCTGGAGAATCATCTCTTTTACGTAGTCATAATCTTTTGCCTGTTCTGGCGATTCTCTGGCCATCATGTTGGAAATTTCTGGGGTTAGTACCCCTAACAAATATGGCACCCAATCTTGTTTAGGGACTCCCGCCATCTCTGCTCTTCTCTCAAAATTAATTAGATACAGGCCCATTTCGTCCCGTTTCTCATCAAATTTCTGCATGGTTTTAAGGAGCTGAATGTTCTGAGTTGCGTCTGCATCTCTGTCCCTCCCATTTCGGGCTCTATTGTCTCCATTAATTCCTAATTCCAGTCTCCTCATTTCGAGAGTAAGTTGGTCTTGACGAATTTTGTCTTCTCTTTCTCTCTCTCTCTCTTCACGTTCCTTTCTATCTTCAATAATACGCTCTAGTGCGAGTCTAGCGTCTTCTTCGACGTAATTTTCGTTTTCTGTAATGATCTTCTTAATTTCGAAAATCTTAAGCGTATCGTCAGCTAGTCCTCCTAACTCTTCTAAAAGTTCTAAAAGGTCCCCTTTCTTACCCTTATTTAAAAAGGACATTTTTCCAAATTTAGGGTTTCTAATTTAGGGTAACTAACTTTAGGATAAACAATAAAATTATCCCTCAGCTACTAGCTATACCTTCCGACGGTATGTGTCCTAACCGGAACTAACAAGTTCAAAACTGATCAATTTTATACCGAACTATAATTTTAGCCCTTATGAACACCAAACTAGCACCGCACAATATAAACATTCACAATTTACTCAATACCTATAAAATCAAAATACCGAACTCTTATACAGAATACACATAAACAGAATTCTCAAATTAATCACCACTCTATATAGATTTCCCACACAGTAATATACAAATACTAAATTATCACCGTTAATATCAAAGCATAAGAAACTTAAATATATCTGTTACTATTAAAAGAAAAAAATACTAAATAAACACTGTTATTATCAAAAGCGAAAAAAATTCACTTTCTTTAAAAATAGAGAAAAACATACAGTATTTGCAATTAACAAAACACAGAAATTGGCTAAACTTATTGCAATTCCTAACAAACAAAATATTGGTTCTTTACTTGAACACTAGCTGGTTACTCATTCATATACCATAAAAACACACAGAAATTGGTTTTACTTATCACAATTCCTCAAAACAATAGTTCCTACTTAGAACTTCAAATGGTTAACTCATACACCATTAAAACACAGAAATTGATTTAAATCATCCAAATTTCTAATATAAAATATCAGTTCTTAATACGAACTCTAAATGGCTATTTATACATATACCATCTAAAAAACACAGAAATTGATTTAATTCATCAAAATTTCTAAAATATCAGTTCTTAATACGAACACTAAATGGCTATTTATACATATACCATCTAAAAAACACAGAAATTGATTTAATTCATCAAAATTTCTAAAATATCAGTTCTTAATACGAACACTAAATGGCTACTTATAAATATACCATTTAAAAAAAACAATAAAATAATTTTTTCTTATTGCATTTATACAAAACCATTATTTAGTTTTTAAATCAAAGCCAGAATCTGATAAAAAGAATCGGCCTACCTGTAATCCTTTCGTTCATCACTGATATCCTATCGTCTTCTGACACCAATTAATAACAGTCTGTAAGGACTTCGCCTAAAACTAAGACTGACAGCCTTTAATATTTACAAAAATGCTTTATTTGCATCCCGATTAAATATAGGCTTTATACAATAATTACAAAAAAAAAAAATAAGCACTATCTGAGGCTATTTTCGCGGGGTTCAGGATACCATGATGGAACATTGCAGGCTCTCCTTCTCTGGCACACGTCCGACGATGGAGGTTGTTCACACCTGTAAAAAAAAGGGTCATCTGCCCCCATTTACATCAAGGTGGCGAATATATATCCTCGCCCCTCTTTGGGTGGTTCCTTACAAGTTACCGCTCGCCGCTTTGTTCCTTCAAGCGTCTGACCAGCCGACACTAGCCTTTCATCTGGACTCCATTGTCAACTAGGGAATCGTTTCAAAAGAGGTTCCTTTCTTGAAGTGTATCGAAGAGTCACTACGACACGGCTTTGTGTAACTAAACGGAAGGTCACCTTTCGGCACTGATAAAACACCTTAGATGACAAAGACGGGTGTCCCTTGGAATTTACCCGTAGGGACCGTCAAGTCATTACAGTACCAATATCGCGGAACGATAAACCGCACTCTCGATAGGCCACGATCCTACCATTATCGAATTCCAACGCGTATTGTTAACCGTTTCTCCTTCTACGAGGCATAGCATGATCTTCTCAGAAACAACCAACATTTAAATGCGATTTCCGACTGAGAAAACCGCTGCGTAATTTTCCTTTTATAGAGTTGGAGAGGCCATTTCTCCCTCCTGCGTCTTTCGATTGTGCTTCAATGCTAATCATTTGCATATCCCGTCATTTTCCTTTCATACGAATTTGACGTTTGTATCATTCCTCCTTCGTGATGTTACAATTTGAATGGCCAGCAGTGTATTTGAAGTTATTATTGCTACATGTATAAAATTGTGGATAAATTTTTTTATTTACATTATTCAAGAAACTCTTGTAATTTACAGATAATCCTGAAATAAATTTACACCTGAACTTATGGTATTATTATTAATGTTTAGCCTGCGGGATTTTATATTTTATCGATGAAAATGAAAAGAAAAGGAATACTGGAAACGTTTCCTTATTTCTGAAATGCAGTAAAAATTTAAAATACTTTCACAAATTAAAATGTTCTTTAAGCAGCACTTGTTCCATTGCAGATACATATAAAAGAAAAATCATTATTCTCTCCTCACAATAAATGTAACGAATAACATATTACAAATATTTTATTACTAGAAAGGCGAAAAATATACCGATTGTCATATCAACTATTGAAAATTAAAGTATAGACTTAGAGATATTGTTGAATTCAATTTTGTTTCAAAGAGAATCCTTAAAATGTAAACTAATTTCATATTTTCTCCCAAGTTTTATGAGGTAGTCATAAATGTTAAGTAATATCTAATGCGTTAAATATACTATTTCGTTGCTGCTATTTAAGTAGGTTGAAAATTGACATTACTCTCTATCTTTTCTGTCGAATTATAGTTCCTCAATTTGCTGGCGAAATTCTTTTTATTTTTTCATTTAATATTTCTCTCGCGTATGGAATGCCATGCTTTACATTTATATTAAATGAGAAAAGTCACTTTCATAAATGGGATTGCCGAGTAAAAAGAATTTTCTGGAGAAGGAAACTTTGAGGTTTCGAGAAATGGCCAACATTAAGCGCACCCTTAATAGAAGTAAGAGAATGAAAACAGAAAAAAAAAATCTTGAGGTGTAAGTCAGGTCGGTGTTTATGAAATTGCACACTTTTTAATCTTTGTTTCGCAAAGAATTAAAGCCTAAGTTTGGAATTTATAAATCAAATGCATAACTTTCATTGTTCAAAATATACATTGCAGTCTCGGCTTAATTGCTTTGAAGTAACAGATTATTTTCGTTTTTCATGTTGTGTATACTTCTATAAATTAAATCTTCATGTCTGCAATAAAAACAGTAGAATGGATTTAAAGTTGATTTTTTTACCCTGATTTATCCTCGAAATTTGAGGTTCGGTTACTCATCTTTTCTTTAAGTTAGCAAAATTTCTTGATTTTATTTTAATAACAAAATGTTTTCTAAGTCTTTTCAAGTTAATTGTTATTTTATTTTCAACTGAAGGGATTCCATATATTTTGTAGTGACTGAACTAGGGGATAAAATTAAAAAAATAATTGTTAAATTACCACAGCTGTTTTTGTGAATTCATCAAATCGTTATCATTTATTCCGTTTTCAGGAAGAATGGCAAGACCTATTAGATGTTCAGCTGATCACATGTACTGTAATCCTTTTTTTTTCTAAACGGAGGCATCTCTCGTCAAACATTTGCCTATACTACACAGCAGTGTACTGTCCATTTAAACTGTACATTAAACTGTACAATGTAGTCCTTTTCGTATATAAATTCGACATGTGTACGATTCTTTATGCATCCGCTAATCCCAAAATTTGGTTTCTGGTATTACATTTCGTAAAATCTATATAAATGGAAATTTAACAGCTTCCTTTTCCCGTTAACAAAACATAGATATTCTTTCAAAACACGGCAGGGCACCGGCTATCATATTGACCTAGCTACAATAGAATAATATAAAATAGACCAACATGCAACAACGAAAGCAGAACTCTTTCAATATGCTTGGTTTAATTTATGTAACTATATTTCGATTTAATTATACTCCTATATTATGTGTATATGGATATAAATCAACTTTTGGATAGTTCTGTAAGATTTAGAAAGATTATTGAACTTTCTAAAGTGATGTGAAATTTGTGTAGTTAACTAAATTTCTAATCGCAAAACACCACTGAACAATATTGTAAAGCAATATATTAACGCTTCGTTCACTGGTGAATTTATGAAAATACTAACAAAAATCCCAAACTGTGAAATGTATTTTGTGATAAAATAAACCATAGATGGTCCTTAACTTAGTGAATTCAACTTTCATTTTGAGAGGTGCTGAGAATTATAGTTAAAATGATGAAAATGATTCTTTGACAAATAATCTATCAGATAAGATATTTTTAAGTGTACAATGAAATAATTAAACCAATAATTTGCTTACATCACTATTGGTAAATTCCGTACATTTGAAGTTTCAGAGCAGAATTCAAGCGATTCCCTTTTGTTGGCAAAAAAAACCCGAAAAGACACGGAATTGAAAACATCATTACCTAAAATTAATTGCGTCACTCATTTAATACACTGCTGATTACTAAGTTCAAAAGTTACAATTAAAACACATAGTGTTTTGAAAATGGGGAAACGTCCATTTCTGTATAATTTTCTGTAAATGACAGAATCATAATTATTTTCAGAGTAATTTTATCTAACTTAATAGCATAAGTATATCACTGGGGCTATCAGATAATATATTTGCATAAATTAATTAAAACGTTCTTTGTATTAGAAAAAAAACTAATAAATTGCATAAGATCCAGAAAAATAATGCTATTAAAAACTCTATTAAACAAAACTGTAATGAAAACCTGCCTTTTTTGTGCTTTAAAAGTTAAAAGTTGATGCATGTGCAAACACAAGTTAATTCATTACTGGGGTTTCTGCCATAAACTACTAGTTTATCTAGTACATGTCAATAACAAGCTTTCGTAAAGGCGAAAAAAAATAACCATTTTATTAGATATTTAAATTATGTCAGAATGTCATTTTTTAAAAAACATATCGTATTTTATCCGCTAGTTCATTCATTTTGAAGTGGACGTTACTACATTGTATTTAAATTAGTATTTATTTACATTCAATAAATGAACTTTTTCAGAAAGTCAAAAAGAAACAATAGAAATTATGAGGATAGTCTGCATTAAAACAGAACATAATAAAAATTTGAAATAATATATGTCTGATTTTTTGATAAATATAACTATAGGAACAATATTGGTATTATTTTATAATTTCCAATTGTCCTATTCCTTTCATATTTTTCCCTCTGTGAACAACTGATAGATTCGACATTTATAATTATCTTTCTAAGTAATTTGCTCTGAAATAAATCTGTATGTTATACAGATTTTGTATTTTAAAATATAAGTTCATAGAATATTGTTTGGTTGTTTAGTTGGGAGCATTACGGTAGTTTTTTGCTGCACAAGGGTTAATTTGATTGGTGACTACTGCTTAAAGCCGATTACGAACGGTTCAAACATCCAGGGACACGGTGGAGCAGTTGGCAAAAGCAGCGAACCAGTGACCTGAACGTCTCTGGTTCGATGTTGGTCACTGACAAAATCCACAGCTAATGGCGGCGGGTGCACGTAAAATCTATCATGGCTGAAATGTCCTCCAAGTTCTCAGATTTTCCTCTGGAGGCGCTGGGTCAAATGTACCGGTCTCGTCACTTGACTTGGTTCAAAATTATGGGATCGGACCCTCAGCCAAGTCGGATTCGGACCCTTGTGGGGCTGAGTTAAAACCGGAGCCGCATCTTCGAGCCCAATAGCCTACAATAGTCTCGATCTTATGCTGCTGTCGGCCAAGGGGCACAAACAACAACAAACATCCATGTAAATAGTGGGACTCGAACCCACAGACTCTGATAACTTTTTTTTCCAATGCGGAGGCACTTGTTGTTAAGTATTCACCTATACTATGCCGCAGTTTTACTATCCATTTTATTATGGGGACACTATATAGGTGGACAGCATTACCCCCTATGAAGGGACGATAAAACGGACGCGCAACGCCGGGATTCGATCTGAGCACCCTCAGCACCGAAAACAAGCGCTCTGTACCACAGGGCTGCCACAAGCCCACAGAATCTGATACCGCATTGCAGTGCTCTAACCATTCGCCCCTCGTCTGGCCGTAGAATATTAGACCTTGGCAATAAAGACTATTTCATGTAGTGAATATTTGGTTCCACATACTAGATACTTGTAAATTTCTGACGCACGATCTTGTCGTGAGGCGGTTAGGGCACTGAGTGTATTCAGAGACATAGCGAGGGAGTGTATTAGGTTTTATAGCATCAGAAACTATCACAAAACGATTACCTCGCGTTGTTTTCAGCATACGT